>CAACVS010000440.1:183595-214888 GCA_900660405.1 Pseudo-nitzschia multistriata
CCTTAACCGAAACTTTAAAGGTCGAATTAAAGCCAATTTTATCTTGTATACGTTAATGAACACCATGGCTATATTCGTCTTGTTATAAGCTTTCGATCCATATATACATTGATAGGGGTTACACACGTTCCCATGGAGTCGAAACTGCTCCTCCTGATTCTTTTCCCATGAGGAGGTACTAGTAGCAAACCCAAGTTAATTTATTTCGAGTTGGTAGACTATCAACAGAGTTGATAACAGCAAGAATCAAAGAATCTCGTGAGCCAGTAACACAAATCATATCTAGGTAACTGATCATCGGCAACAAAACAGAGTACTCCTGCTTTTACCACTTCTAAACAAAAAAAAATAACATATCATTCTTCAAATAAGCAAACTGGTTGTTTATCTTAATTTTTGTTTGGTTTCAATGAAATAATGGTTCAAAAAATTAAATTGTAATAATGGTGGTGAAATTTGTAGCGTGCAAAATAGGTTCAAAAAATGTAAAAATCTTGGAGTGGTTTGTGTGCGTATCGTAGAATGAATGAATCATCAGCAACCATTTTATGTATGTGTTGCCACTTGGTTCGATGAGAGTCTTCGAACCAATCCATCCTTGCTGGGTATGGTTCCGGTTCCGAGTCGATTATGTGGCCATTTTCTTATGTCGATTCGGATGATTTGGAAATCGTCCGCAATGGTCAACGATACCGTCGGATTGTGAATGAGTCATCGCATCTGTAGAGAACGTGTGTTCCTGTGCGCATCCCCGTCCCCTTCAGAGCACCAAGCCCTTGAATTGAGGATGTCGCTTGGGGGCATAGAGAGTATAACATCCGTTCCATGTGCTCGCCATGGCCCGCTCGATGTCCACGGCGGTCGGATCGATCTCCAGCTGCCGGACGAGCCGCTGTCTCTTCGTGGGTGCGTTTTGCGCGCTCCTTCGATCGCACTCCTCGTCGATGTCGGAGTACGAATTAGAGCGACTGCGCCGAAACCCGCTGATGGTAAGAACGTTCTTGTTTAGGGTGACCTGCAGGTCTTTCCCGTCGATGTCGGGCATCTCGATGGAAACTAAAAAACACGTTTCGTCCTCGCGGATTGTTATGTTGCTTCCTTCCTCACCGGGAACGCTGCTTGGATAGTAAGTCTTGCTCTTTTGAGACATCATGGCTTTAGTTCTATTGTTGTGAATGGTTGAAAAATCGTCAAGTATTTCTATGCAAGGTATTGAGCTAGTCTGACACAGACACATGATAGGCAGGCAGTTGCAACTACGGGACGGCAAAAGCAAACAAAAGGAAAAATCACTTTATGCCGACAGTAGAGAGGTGCAATTTCAAAAATTTAATGAACAAAAAGAATTCTTGCGTCTCCTAATCAGATGGCATCTGAAGTGCTATCTATCAATGTGACTATTTCTATCGTCGCAGTCGTGAACTTGCGGATTGCCTGCCTGGCTGTGTCCAGGTTCCGATGCTATGCATTTGCAAATCAAGTCAGTTTGATGACAAATGGCTTCAGCGTGATCCCCTCATTTTTCTGCAATTGGCTGATGGTAATGCACTTTTTCGCGTGATTTCTGCCTTACGCGGTTTTCTTTTTTCCACCAATCCGAACGCTTCATTCTGCAATTTCATTTTGTCTTGATCCCCAGGTTTTCAGAGAAGGCCTTCGCATCCTTGATTTTGTTCCATTGGGTTCGTGGCTGAAAAAGCATGCAAGTGCATCTTAAAAAATATATATGGGAAACAAAAATTCTCGAACACCCTATTCTCTTTCGTACTCATTCGAATAATGACGTAGCCGATTAAACTTCTGGCATAAACGGCGGACGTTTCGGGCGTTTTGGAAGAGATTTTGGGAGATTTCTGTAGCGGTTCGCAAAGCAACGCTCGTGCCGAACAAAAATCGGAGCCTCTGGTAGACTGGTTCCTGCATTTTGTTTTTTTTAACAGTAGATTACTGGGCCCTCCGTTAGTTTTTGAGGAAGACAGTCGCCAACCAATATTAGGATTTCCCCCTGCAGGTCTTTTCCATGTTTAAACAAAGAGAATATTGCCCAGGCAATATCGTCTTTGCTTCTTTTTATGAAAAAATTGACAGATCAAAGAGAAACAAGGAGATGCAGGCTCTCTTCTTTGTTTCTCTTTGTTGAAACATACTACTAAAGAAACACTAGTAGTAGTAACAAAGATAATATTCTTCTTGTTGCTCATGCACCACCAAGAATATTATCTTTATTTTATCTTCTTGTTTGTATAAACAGGAACTGCCTGTCCCCACCATTTCACCATGATGTAAAAACAAAGAGAGTAGTGCCAAAATTATATTCACTCTGTTTAATCAAAGAGAAATAATGTGAATATTACCCAAGAAATATTCTCTGTGTTTCTCCTTATTCAATTAATGCTGGGAAACAAAAAGAAGAAGAAATAAGGAGAGGCAATATTCTCTTCGTAGTACTACTAGTACTAGTTTCTCTTTGTCATGTTACTACTAGTGTACTACCACATTAATGGTACTTATAGTACGTAGTAATAGAGGAAAATGCCAATATTGTTCTTAATTGAAGGTTGGTCACCCACTGGGACTCCTCAAACAAGTACTCTTCCAGCAGCAAGGAACACATTACTCTTGGCTGAAGGGCATGAATTGTTACTTGCTTCACCTGGATTGCAGCAAGTCTTGGCTGATTTGTACTACTAGTAGTAGTAGCCCTGGAAGTACTGGAATAAGTGCATGTTCTAATCAAATAATATTTATGGTACTACTAATTGTACACAATTCTACAGGAGTGAGTCATMGTAGTGTGCTAGGGGACACTCTGATCAGGATGGCAATAATGGCAACAGGTTCCACTCTTTTCAGGATGGATGAAGTAAGAGATTAGTGCAGGAATTAATTGTTTCTTGTAATTGGCCATTCTCAAAAACCCAGAGGAAGCCTAGAGGATTGGAGGAGCCTACTAGTACTAGATACCTAGTACCCTGTCAGTGGGTCCAAAAGTACCCAGAATATATAACAAGTCCCCGCCCTTGACTTCCACTATCTGGGTTTCTGGGCTGGAATGTGTGATTTTTCAAAATAATTGGTGGCAAGAATAACCCCCATGGTGGCAGAGCAATTATTTAATGCTTACAGTACTTTATTTGAAATTCCATATTCCAATCTAGTAGCCCCCCCCCCCCCCAAATTTGTATTCCCATGCACTGAGGTCATCCAAGGGTGCCATATCTACACCCTGGCTGACCCTGCACAGGATGCTACCTATGTACCTAGTGCACATCATCCTATTGCTGTATTATATCTACCTAGTGTGCTATGTTGCAGCACACAGGGGGAGGTGTCACCTGGACAAGTGACAAAGTCTGCAAATGTAAATGGTGAGGTGTACATGAAGATGTTGCTTGAAAAGGTACTACTGCCTGCAATCTATGCAAAGTGGCCAAAGGAGCATCCAGAGGTAATTATTTAGAAAGATAATACAAAGCAGTATTGATTTCCACAATGGGATAAGGACCATGTAATCTTTGGGATAGCTTGTCTGGCTCMTAGTGTTTCATGTAAGCTTGTTGCCCGACCTGATACTTGAAGGGTATTCTCCGAGCATTTTCTCTCCTAAGATTCTCATCGATTTGGTGCTGTTTTTTATCTCTGATAAGCTTTAAATCTGCAATGAGTGGAATGTCCATAACCATATCTCTGTTGTAGACCAAAGCGCCTGGTGAGGTCTTTGTAGCAGCATTAACTGCACACCTGGTAGCATGCATAGCTGAGGCGAGCGCATTGTCAATCAGTTGATCTTCATCAAAATCAGATTCCTCAAGAGGCTTGCTATGAAGGGTTGCTCGTAAGACATTTGCTATTGTCTGATGGACTCTTTCACATACTGCATTTGCTTGTGGATTCTTAACTGTTGTCTGAACACTCTTGATTCCAAATTGATTCAGTAACTCTTTGAATGGGTTTCCGATGAACTCTGAGCCATTGTCGTGTATACATCTGTTGGGCCTAGGATATCTTGACAACCAACAGTTAGAAAATTGCTCTGCCACATGTTCACTCGATTTGTTGTTGATTCTGATGACTTCTAGTAGGTTCGTGACTGGATCAATGCAAGTGAGGGCATTGATCACTAATTCTGTTTCATCCGGGAGAAGGATTTTCCAGGGGCCAATCAAGTCAACACATACTTCATTCCAAGGRRCAAGCTGAGCCTCTCGGGCTGGTAATAAGCCATGTCCTTGTCCTTGTTGTTTGAATCTATGACATCATTCATCTGGGCATTGGTATTGTTTGCACCATAAACTGAGTCTTGGGGCATAAAACCTAGCACTGATAGTTTCATAAAGCCTTGTGCTCCCACAGTGACCCAATAAGAGGTGGTACCATCTGAGGGTCTTGTCTACGAGGCCATCTGGCAAGTAGATCTTCCAATTATTATCATTCGTGGATACTGTGAGTAGTTCAAAGGTGCCTATCTTTCTCTTGATGTAGTGTTCTGGGTCAGTTTCAAGCAGATATTGGCATTGGGGGTCCGTGAGTTGGTAAGTGTAGAGGCTTGCATTTGTGATTGGATTCTCCATTTCTGATACTGGTGGTAAATTGAGCAAACACTCATATAGCTCTGGTTCCAAATAGAATACATCTTCCGGATCCACTTGAGCTGCCAACTCCTTGAAATTCACCATTGTTCCTTTCTTCTTCTCATAAATTTTCTTTTCCTTATCCCCGACAGTGCACGGATCCATTCTGGGCACTCAAGAAAAACAGTCTGCAAGAACATTCTTCTTGCCTGGGATGTATTCCCAGTTAATGTCGAAGCCTTCCAGGCTTAGCGTCCATCTGAGAACTCGGGACTGGGACAGTGTCCTGAATATAAGATTTTTATGGTCAGTGTAGATGAAGATTTTTCCACCGTAGAGCATATTTTGGTACTCCTTGAGGCATAGGATGATTGCTAAGRACTCCTTTTCCATTGTGGTGTAGTTCATTTGGGTCTTGTTGAGTTTCTTAGACCAATATGCAATTGGTCTTTCATTCTGAAGAATTGCTGCTCCGAGCTGATAATCAGATGCATCAGTGTAAATATGAAAGGGTTTGTTCAAATCAGCAAAGGTGTTAATAGCATCGTGTGCTAGGAGAGCTTTCATCTCTTGAAAGGCTTGATTACAATCTGGGGTCCAGATGTAAGGTCCTGAGCCAGTGAGGGCTGTTAGTGGGGCCAGTACGTGTGAGCGGCGAGGCCACATTGATTTGTAATAGTTCACTGCACCCAGGAAGGACCGGACCTGTGATTGGTTCTGGGGAATTCCCATCTTGAGGATCCCATMTATTTTTCTTCGCCAAGGCTTGACTCCTGTAGGGGTGAGCCAATAGCCAAGGAAGTCAGATTCTTTGACTGCCCACTCACACTTGAGTGGATTGCATTTCATTCCATTGGAGGCCAATCTTTCCAAGACTGGGTCAAMCAAAGAAAGGTGTTGAGTGAAGGGTCCACGAGACCAGATTCCCATGTCATCAATGTATACTTCAACATCTAAGCCATATAGGATCCTTGTGATGAAGGCTTGAGCATAGTCGGGAGATGACTTGAGTCCCATAGGTAATCTTAAGCACCTGTAGTTGCCGTGTGTTGTAGTAAGAGTGCAAATCTTTTGGCTTTCTTCATCCAATTCAAAGCAATAGAACATCATTGAAAGATCAATCTTAGTGAAATGATCATATCGTGTTCTTYGATTCAAGATGTCCTGAATCTTGGGAAGATTAAACTTGGGACGTTTGATCCTCTTGTTTAGTTCTCTAAGATCGACAAGCCATCTTACTCGTCCATCCTTCTTTGGAATGATAAAGGCTGGGAAGCCCCATTCTGAATTGCCAGTGGGAGCAATCACTCCTTCATCAACCAGATGCTGGCATTCCCGTTTAARGACATCTCTGTGTCTGTAGGGAACTGGATACGGTCTTATGTATACTGGTTTGGCATCATCCTCTAGATCGATGTGGATCTTCTCGTGAGGATAGCGACCTAGTTTGCCGTCAAACAACTCTGTGTGTTTGGCTAACATCTCCTTGAATGCTAGTCTTTCTGAACTGTCCATATGCTCCTGATGGTTTGTAACCTCTTCTGGAGTTACTCGCTGGTACTTGGCATCGAGTATTTGATTTGGCTGTGTACTTTCAGTACTGGGAGCCCTGRCAGCATCTGCTGCTAAATAACTGTCCGAACCGATTGCACGTCTGCAATTTTGTGGTTGGCAGCTTGGAGGAAGTAGATGAAATTCGAAGAAACCTCCATCTAAGAGTTCATCATCCTCTGCAATCGACATGGCTTCTGCCACGTTCTGGGGATCATTGAAATGATCTGTTGGCTTCATATCAATGGTTGAGCCTAACCATCTGATAGTGCGAGTGGAATAGAGAAGATCTATTCCTGTCAACATTAAGAAGTCTCTTCCTAGGATCATATCGTATTTRCAAGGAGCTGAAAAGAGCCTTGCATTGATCCCTCGTGTATATTTGCCATTACCAAACTCTGGGAGCCGAATGTTGGATATGAAGACATACTTGGATGCGTCAAAGCTTCCCTGAGCTGTTGTGGTGACTGAGCTGAATCGGTCCTGGAAGGGGACTGTTCTTGGTGGAAGGCAACGCTCGTGGATAAGGCACATTGTACTCCCACTATCTAATAGAACCTTGAATGTGTTCATCGTCGGTAGGCTTTGGATGGCTTTACATACTAGGATCAYCGTTGGTAGTACATCCTGCACATCCGGTGGTGTTTTCAGAACTCTCAAGGTGACTGCTGTTGGATTCTTGAGAGCTTCATYATTATCAAGGCCATAAAGCTCAAGGCTATCTGTTGGTGATTGAGTGAATTGTGGTGGCAATGCAAAGTAATCCTCGCTTGAATGTCACCACTGTTGATTTGGGCCTTGTCCTTGTCCTTGGAATTGAATCGTCGAGCCCGGGTTGCTGTTGGACTGTAGTGATACRTGGCTTGGAGGACCACTGGRGTTGGAGCCATGATAATTCTGAGTTTGGATCGACTGTGGTTTCATGTTTCCATGTTCATCCATAYAATACARTCCTGGAGYGAACCTCTTACTGYTGTTGCTTGCATTTGAATTTCCCTGGCTTCCTCCGTTGCTTGGGTTTCCTCCGTTGCTCAGATTATAACCCTTCTTATTGAACCGACACTCGCCCCATAGATGTTGTCCCTTATGTATTTTACAAGGCGTTGCATTGATTCTCTTCTGTCTCTCTTCCGKGGTCTCATTCTGTCTGTTTGCACTGTTGTTTCTATCACTGTTGTTATTACCTCTTCTCCTTTGTTTTCCATTATTCCTTCCTCGTTGTTTAGTATCTGTAGTGTCATCTGCTGGTCTTTTCCTTGAACGTTGCTGCTGTTCTTCATCTGCCATTCCTTTTTGTTCGGCCATGAACTCTACGATTCCCTCAATCGTGTCTCTCAAGATATTTCTCCCACACTTTTTGTAATCATTCTGCCAGGATTTGGGGAAGGATTTAAAAAGGATCTGTTTGATCTCTCTTTCTGATAGGGGCTCACAGACGCCATGAAGAATGTTGGCTCTGGCGCAGCATCTCTCAATTTTGTCAGYGTGTGCTTCACAGGAGATTGAATGAGGTTTTCTTACTGCTTCTGATTTTAAGTTATCAATAACATYGTCCCTGGCACTCTTGGATGAAGCATAAAACTTTCTGAAGGTAAGGAGAGCTGTTTCCCAATGTGCTTTGCTATTTCTTGTCACTCGTTCACTTAATCGGTTGTTGCGCCACATGTTATTCCACTTCTGTCTGGGCCCATGTGCCAAGACCGTGAGCCAGTTCTCGTCTATTTGCTCATCCCTCAGTTTCAAGTCGTACGCTGCATCCTCAAAGGCTTCCTGTACATAGAATAACTCCTGTACTCCATATTGTCCGGAGAAGACCACACAGCTTCTTTTCTTTCTCATTGCAGGAATTTCCCTTGTTCTCCGATTAGCTCCTCTTCCTGTTGTCTCTGTCCTTGCTGGGTGATCCACAAAGAGACTGATCCTATCAAGGTCACTATTCTTGAATTGGTTGTCAAGGGTAAGGCATGATAAATGTGAATGTTGATATCGTGTGGATGTGGAGTTCTTTGGTTTCACCATGGTCGATGTGATATTTTGGTTGATTTTCTTAAGGGTTGATTAATTTCGATACACGAAAAATCACTTAGTAATTACTGTGCACGAGATTATGTGTACTCTTAGTAGGTGTTTAAGTGTGTATGAAAATTGAATTATAAGATTAGAATTATTCGAAGATTACCAAGCGCGTTCACGACAATTCCGAAGTTCTGATTAGAACCTCACGTAGACCTGGTAGGGAATCTACATGGAGGTTCTCCATTCCGGACTCGTGACATCTCTATTCTTCGTGAGGTATTCTCGAATAGTATCTTAGACCTCTCACGATCATCAACATGATGGATCGTATGATGCGTATATATGAATAGTATATTATGATATGTAGGTAGGAATGGTATGTTCTCTCATTCCTTTCTTTGAATCTTTGTATCGTACGTATGCTTCCTTTCCAGTACGTACGTATCCTTTCCAGTACGTACGTATCCTTCCAATACAGTACGTACGTTGCAGGCCTCCATCAGAGATGTTCTTGTTGCAACAGCTGCAGTAAGCAATTGTTGGAATATTTGTGTGATCACTCAACCATGGAACAGTTCAAAATGATCTTGGTTTCTTTAACTCAATTCAAAGTTTTTAGTGCAAGAAACAGTAAAAAGATATTRATAATTTGATTGCCAATGTTGAAGAGGCATTTGACAAGGCTAAGTGTGAAACACTCAACAATGTCTTTCTATCCCTCCAGGCTTGTATGGAAGCATCCCTTGGTGTTGCAGGCACCAACAACAATTATAAGCTACTGCACGTGGGAAAAGCAAGTCTTATGCATCAAGGTGCCCTTCCAGTTTCACCTTTTTGCAATGCTGATCGCATCATGCAAGGTCGGCAAGTTTTTGCTAATGCTGCTGCTGAAGCCAATCAACAGTAGGAGTCCTAGTAGTAGAGTAGTAGTAGTTGTAGTAATAGTTGTAGTAATAGTAATAGTAATAGTAGTAGTATGAAGAATCATGCAATTAGTGTTGAAGAAAAAGTTTCTGGTACTAATTGTACATGAACAATCCTACAAGACAGAATCACCAACTGACACATGGTGTTTGGGGATAGCAAAAAGAAGGGTCGTAGCAACACATGTTTGTGGACAGAAGAAGTATGTTGATATTGGGTGATTCCTGTTATTATAGAATTGCTAAATGGCAAAGATTTAGTTCATTTAGCATTTCTATGATAAGGGGAATCAAAATTTCAACATACAATAAGTTTTATTCTGTACCACATCTGGTACCAAAAAAAAGCTCATTACATCCCTTTTCAACAGATTTGTCCATGAATTTTGAAAACTCCTCCCTTTATTCCTCATTGGACTCATTTTTTTTGATTGGGGTTGATAGCAAAAATCCACATCTACGATTCCCAAGAAAACTGGCCAGCTTGGCCATGAGATGTTGGCAAGAATGGCAAAATCTCATATTGGCAGGAAATCCGTAAATACTACTCCAATCAAGCCAGATTGGTGTTTACACAAAAAAACTTCAAACAGTTGAAAAAATCAGTTGAACAGGCTGGCTTGACCACAATTTTTGCCAAGATGTTGCCCAAGGAATAAAGACAACAATAACTCTGTGCAAATGGGCTTGACAATTTGTCGGTTGGTTGGTTATGGTTATGTTAATTCTTCAGTTGGTTTTTCCTGAAACCACTCCAATCATCATCCAAAATGGCAATGAAACACACATTTTCAGATCATAGTTGTTTCAAACAAATCCTTGCAATGTTTTCTGAAAATTTACACAGACACAGTCAAACAAAGGTTGCTGCCATAATATCAGACTCTTACTAGTAGCTAGTTGTCCGAACAACATCTTATTGTCAGACAATTTTTCAAGGACGTATCATCAAAAGAAAGATCACCTTCCTGTACCATGGCTAATCAGATTGGAGATGGTAGATGCCTTTGGAAACTCATAGATATGGGTACTTCCACCCCAACAGATATCACAAATATCATCATTCGTCCTGTAGTACTAGTACTAGTCTGTCCCTGCGATCAATTTTTTTGACACGAGTGGAGGGTGGGAAGCAACTGGGAACCAAGTCACATTTCCCATAGTACACATCGTGACTTGTATTGCCGATAGCAGCAAGTCGGGTCAGGCGTCATTTTTTTTACCATAAATCTACCAGAAAAAAAAAAACAGATAAATTTGGCTAAAACAAATTTTTTTTCCCGGAACCCCCTATTCTTTCAATAGAGCGGCTGTGTACAAGCACACATGCCATACTGTCTTGGTGCGCTACAGGTGTGCTCATTGCAGCAACCATCTACTTTAGTGGAACTAGTCGGGGATCCAGTAGCTAAGCATACGTGGAAATTTGCTGTTTCAGAACGTCACTGCTGGGAATCTAATTTTTTTCAAAAGTTGAAATCGACATGGTTCCAGGGCCCTCCAGAACCAATGCGTGCGCATCTCACTTTGAAATCTAATATTGGGGGTATGATTTTGTGTTTTTTTTCAAATAAAATAACCCATGTTTCAAAAACGTGGGTTATTTTTCCCATGTAATAACCCATGATTCTAAAAAACGTGGGTTCCTGGGTTCCTGGGTTAACCCAAGAAATAACCCATGAATAACCCACAACAAACCCACAAACCTCCTGGGCCATTTCCCAAAAATTAAAAACAGTGATTTAATAATATTAATGACTAAAGTACTTATTATCCTTGGTTCTCCACCAACCCAGATGACTGTAAATTCGTGGGTTATTTGTGGGTTCCTGGGTTCTTTTGTGGGTTATTTTTCAAATTAAAAAAACACGTAATGTGGGTTATTCTTCCCATGAAATAACCCGTGATTCTAAAACGTGGGTTATTTTTCACCAAAAATAACCCACGTTTTTCTAGGGGAGGAATTCGAAAAGGGGGATGTGCACGTGGGACCGGAGGGCCCAGAAGACGACCTGACGTGAGGGAACGTCACTCGGAAAGGTCCTGCGCACAGACTCATCGGCGAATCAGAAACTTGCGAATTCTTGAAATCGTACAATAACCGTAAGAAACAATCAGTTGCGGTAATACACGTGTGAACGCATAAAATGAAATGAATTATGGAAGGGTCATTAGGTGAAAAGTTTGGTAAGGTAAAAAATTGTTCGAGGTAGAAAGTCTACCAGGTTCTACTGAGCTAGTTTTTGGATGGCATTCATGATTGAAAGGCCAGGATTCATAATTGAATCACCTCGAATCATTTTGTTTTGTTTTGAGGGGAATCGGTCATTTTAAATACAAGCTCAGTAGAACCTGGTACATGATGTACGAGCAAAAGTTAATAACTTCAAATCAAAGTTTAGAACTTGAAATTATTACTTATTGCTCTCTGGCTGCGTCCGGTTTCAATTGTTATGAAACTCGAAGTAAACAATTTTTCGTAAATAAATACAGTAATGACTGCAGTCGGGTTTCTAATCGTTCACTACCCCCTTACTATTACTTGTACTTCTACTCAGCAAGTCACGAAACTCGTCACGATTTTCGAATTTGCAGATTTCGACTTCTGCCGACAATAAATGGGAAGATGAGCCAACAGATGAGACTCGGTGACGATTACAACAAATTTTGTTGTCGCTAACACCTCAATGCTTCAGCTTAGTTCAACACTCAAAGACGGAAGCGAAGGCAGATACATGCCGAAGCGAGTCTAGAGAATGGAAACAGAGGAGGCGGCTGTCGCGAAAGCACACGCAACCTCCAACAAAACGCTCACAAAATAAGACAACCCCAGAAAAAAATCTGGGGACAGCTTCCATACCTTGCCACCACCATTACAGTTCCTAAATAAATACTTTGAACGATGGCGACCGTAATTGAGCCCGAACACGAATTGCTGTCGACGCCACTACCGACTGATTTTCGTGCCCTGTCCGTCTTGCAAGAACTGGCATTTCCGGAACAGGAACAACAAAACAACTATTTGAGGTACCATCTTTATCACAAGGAGTGTCCCGCCAAACTGGAACTCTGTCGCATCGTCAAACTACGAAGTCAAAAGGCAGGCGGAGCGGGAAGTAGCGACCAGGAAGGAGACGGAGATAACGTTGTCGTTGCGGCCTGTCAGCTGCAGCTTCGTCCTCGTCGTTCGGACGGAGTCGTCGATGTTTTCATCGAATGGATTGGTTGCCATCCGGACCACCGGGGGAAGGGCATAGGAACGATGTTGTTAGAGTGGGCRGAACAATTTGCAAAAGAAATATTGGGGGCCACCACTCTGGGATTATACATGGTCCGATCCAATACGAACGCACGTCGGTTGTACGAACGCAACGGGTTTGCTGCCGTTCATCAGCAGAGTCGAGATAACAAGGATACCATGACGGTGTCAGCAGTTTCGAAAAAATCTCGGCTTCGACGATTCCAAAGAAGCTTCGATCGCATGTTTGGACATTGGAGTGTCCTCCAAATGGAGAAGAAATTATACTAGATGCTCTCTCTGAATAGACTCCTTTAAATATCACTAGATTCTAGAATATGTTTTTCTCAACATTTCTTTATCAGCGACATCGTAATATGCATCTCGTGAAGTTCTCTTGTGCACTTGATTTTTCATAGTGCCTTCTTCATCTTCCTCGTCGTTAGATTACTAGGAAGATTGGAGATGGTTAAGGTCCTTCCGAAGGTTTTTGGCCTTGGTTTACATTTCAGAGCAGCAGTTAGAGGATTTCATCCAGTCTGCCCACAGCTGCACCTCCTCCTGGGGAGGAGGGGCAGCACCAGCAGAGCTACATCATGGGGATTCCTCTCCCCCTGGAACTCTGCAAAGAGGAGGACTCTGGAAGTGAAGCCGGAGCCTGAAGGTAACAACTAGCAGTGGTGGGCATAAAACAAACCAAAGGTCATGTGGGATTTTGCATCAACATGACATTCAAAGGGTAACCTGGATAACTGAAGGTGTCTAGCACTTTTTACTCAAGGCATTACTAGTAGTAGGAGCAATACTAGTAGTAGTAATAATAATTTTTGAATAAGCCCTTTTTTTTGCAGGAGGAAGAAGAAGAAGAAGAAGAAGAAGAACAACAACAACAACAAGAAGGCAGGAAGAACCTCCTGACATGATGTTAAAAAGCTTCAGCAGTACTAACTACTAGCTGTAGCAGTAAGAAGAATTGTGGTTCAACTGGACAAATTAATGGGTTATAACAACAAATACGTTATTTGTGGGTTACTGTACTTTACTACGGATATCATAACAAGTGATCGCCACACTAAGAAATTGGTTCCCATCGTTATTTTAATGATGCCATCCTTAGCMCAGTAGAACACAGTACAAAATGTACTGAGGTAGTTTGCAACTATTCTGGTGGCGGAGAACCAATCCAGATTCTTTCTCAGAAGGCAAAACATGCTGAAAATTTTGGGGAGCAACACTCAGTAGAGCTCTGTAGAATTTGTACTAAAAAAATTAAGGATGGCATCATTAAAATAACGATGGGAACCAATTTCTTAGTGTGGCGATCACTTGTTATGATATCCRTAGTATTACTTAGGTCTCCACTGTGAAACATCTTTTWAGTAATGTAGATTTTTTCCAAAATTGGGTTATTTCTTGAAAAAAATAACCCAATGATAGTGGGTTACTTTTCTGGTTTTAWAAAACACKTTTTATTCACCCCCAAAGCATAGAGCTGAAAATGGGGGCGTGTGCGCGCGCGTGCATGTGTGGGTCCCGGAGGGCCTGGAGAGAGCAACACGCCTCGAGGCAACAAATCAAGAAAGGTCTCCAACGTTGACGTATCCGCGCCAAAACGAGGGCGGGGTTTTGTTATAATCGGAGGGAAATGACGCCTGACCCGACTTGCCGCTATTGGCAATACGAGTCACGATGTGTAATATGGGAAATGTGACTGGGTTCCCGGTTGCTTCCCACCCTCTGCTCGTGTCAAAAAAATCGATCGCGGGGACAGACTTTTTTCGTTAAGATTTCTGTAATGTACAGCAGCTAACAACGACTAGAATGAGAAAAATCACACGCAATACGTACCTCCTGGTACGTTTCATCAGATCCACTCCGTTGGAATCGTTACGATAAGCTTCGCGCTCAAACCTAAAAAAGATACAGAGCTTTTCTCGGCTGCAGATCGGTACGGTACCGAGACCAACCGGCCATAATCAATCCTCGACAAACATTCCGAGCAGACCCCTTGATCCAACAAAAAGTTGAAGAAAAATAGCCACAGCCATGCCGTTATCACCATCGCAGCTTCAGCAGCAGACAACCGCCAGTCGCGACCCCATACCAAAGCAACCAATGTTGCAGCCAGAATTCAACTCCCCCGACGATGTTCCCGTCCCTCCGGACGACGGCACTGGCCAGAACAAATCAGGTGGCGAGGACAGCGACAAAAYAGGCAACGAAAACGAAAATGAAGACGACTACGAACAGGAGGAGGAGCACAATTCCTTACAAGACTACAACGCCTTGCGGAGAAATTCTACGGGAGCCTCGGGGAGAATTTCAYCAGGGATCCTCAGCACAATGGACGTTATCGAGAAATACGCGAGAAACACCGTAGGACTCGGGTATCTGTCCGATCTGGGAATGGAAGGAAACGACGATTATAGTGGGTGTGGCGAAGAAGATCGCGATACTGAAACAAATGTCATCAAGAAAATCGTGCAGGAGTATGGCAACGTTCTCATGAACTCGTTCGACAATGACGATCAAGATGACAGAGAAAGATCGTTTACCAACAGCAACGCAAGCACCTTCAGCAGCAGCAGCATGGGGGCTGCGAGTTGGTATTTCGAAAACAGCGACCCACAAACTTCTCAGCAGAACCGACCGGATCTTTCCGTCACAAAACTTCCCTTCGAGGGCGGCGATGATCACCACGACGCTAAAGGCGCCATTGGACCACAAACAAATGAGAAGGAGGTGACTGACAACAACACYAGTGACATCAAAAATGACCGACTCGAAAAAAGAAAGAAAGTTCCCTTCAACATAAAGGGACGAGGCGGAATTGGAAGGATCATACACCGTAACAAAGCCAATGGTCCTAGTCTCACCAGGACAAGCAGCTATAAATCCGTTGGAAGCGAGAACAGCAAAAGCTGGAAYCAGTCGCGTCACAATCGAAATCAACACCTGAAGGGCGGCAACGAAGGCTGTAACACGGGAAGAGACCAAAAGATATACATAGACAACGATGTCAATACCCAGGAAAAAGGCTTCGCCACTTTTCTTGCCGCAAACGATGCGGCTCTGGATGCCAATGGCGGGGCAACATCGCAACCCAGCAACAAGCACAATTCTTGTGATCCCACCGGTGCTGTTTGCTCTCAGTCGTCGTTTCATTACAGTGAAAACAAAGAAGTGGTTTACGATCCAAATAGTTTTGCCGAAGAGAAAGCCATCATAAGCGAATCCTTCCTATTTCGAGAACAGAAAATAGAAAGATCAGGTTCGAACAAACTTCCCGGCCAGTACGACAACCACGAAATTGTATACGACGATTCTGAGAGTAAGTTGCGCGTGTTTAACGACCACGGAGTTATCGAACACGGAAACGCAGAATTCGTCCGAAAGCCTCGCAGCAAGGCTTTCGAGAGGGGCAGTCGAACCGCAGTGCAGCCCTTCACAGACTTCAGAGCAGCGAAAGCCTCAGTGCCTCAGAGGGAGAAGCACAAAACCAATCGTGGCCTTCAACACAAGAATGAACCAACACATTCGAATCGAGCACCATCGATGGTTCAAATTCCTACCGATATCATGTTTGCGAAGGAAAATGACGAGAAAGAAGTCATCTACGAAGATGATGCATCGTCTGAAACCAAAGAGGGTTCGCGCCGCTCGAGATGCAGTTTCGGAAAGAAAGAAGGTTCCGGACGCTCAAGAAGCAGTTTCAATAGAAAGAAACGGCAGTCTAAAAAGAAAGAGGACACGAAAGATGAAGATAGAAGCAACCAAGTCGAGAGTTTGTACGAGGGAGTTTCCGCGAATGAGATTCTCAATGACATACGMATCCAAGAAGYGCGAAGTAGTTACTCACGTGCGTGCCATGACCACGGCAAAGAAGTTGTCTACGATTCGAATACAGAAGGAGTCGTCAGAGCTCGGACTCTGCCCAACGACAGGTTCATTTCAAGTGAGAGMTACCTGTACGCTGACACTGACGCAGACAAATACGCTGACACTGACGATGCCATCCCTGTCCAAAAGAGACGCAGCAGTACGCACACTATGGCACGYACGGCACGTACGGCAAGACCAATTCCAAACATATATGCAAACACGGGTAGCCTCATTCCGTCTTCTCCAACGATTGACGAGTCTTGCGACAGCCAAACCGATGGAAAAGCTTCAGATCAAACACATTGTACTCTACAGGGGATTGAACAAACGTATGATGATAGTGGCATCAAGCCTGCCAAATCCTCTGAGGCTGACACCAAGAATTGTCTTGATTATCTCCAGTCAAAGAAAATTGAGTCAGTCGCAAAGGAACAGAATCGGAACAATCAGACAAAGAATAGAATAAAATTTCTCAGAAAGAAACTTCAGAAGCSTACCGAGACCACTCAAATTCACGTCTCCTGCGATGACGAGGACGATCCAGGCAAGACACAGCGTGACATCGAACTCGTTGTTGCAACAAAGGACGTCGATCAAAACAAGTTGGGTTTTTGGAGGCCCAGCGATCAGCAGCAGTTGATAAAGGGCGATGCGCAAAGGCGACCCGGAAGATCGAGTAATGTAGCATATCGCAGTACACGTAGCAAACGGACTTGGAATCCGGAACGCCTGTTGTGCAGTCGAAARCACAAAGAGCAACGAGAAAAAAGTGATCGTTCAGTTTCGAAAAATAACCGGAAGCTCCCGCAATCTTCYACCAAACAGGAAATTCCATTCAATGGACCTGCCGAAATCCATGATTTCGTGTTTTCGGATGATCGAAACGACGAAAAGGATGCGTCGGAAAACTTATATCAAAAGACGGAGAACAAACTGAACTTTCCTATGGTAACAGAAACAAAAGAAGAGCCRTTAGAGAAKACGAAAAATGYTTTGAACACTTCTATGGAAACAGCAACTACKATGGGAACCGAAGAAGATTCTCTGTGCCAGATCGAAGTTGAGGATATTTCAACAATGTCACGGCCGCTGATTTCGACTTTGCTACGGGAAGTGGAGAGTTCACCAAAATCGACAGAAAGTAAAACGTCAAGACCTGACCAAAACGTCTTAGAAACATATCCATCAGTTGTTGARTATGTCGAATATCAAGAAGTTACCGCTGGTGATATCAATACGACACCAGTCGAATTMCAAGACGAGAAGACACACGCTAACGATTCCGCTTACATACTTGAGGATATTSCATTGGGAGTACCAGACACAGTACACCCTAAATGTTTCGACGAAGCTCCCAATGATATAGAGGGTATCCTGTGCAGAGTGTCTACTTTTGTCGAAGAGGTTCTAGAAAAGAATAATTTTAATGSAATTGTCAACGATAAAGAATGCGACGTGAGCTACAATCCCTCRCATATGGAAAGCAATGCCTTTACGACAGAGGCAAATGATGTCATGGAACGATCAATTGTTAAAATGCTCGGTGCCCCTTGCATATTCGTTTCATYTAACGACAAGGAATATGRGGAGACCGAAAGTGAAAAAGAAGATTCTTTCCCATTTATAGGAAGTTCGATAGCATTTGGGGATKCTTTGCCARCTATCTCTTTTGATTTAGATGCACCTCTCCTATCATGGGATCTTGAAACAGTTCTTGACGGTGATTGCAGTCAATCAAGAGGGAGCRAAGTTTGCGACTACCGTGAGCTGACACTTGAGCATAGCCTCCCGACTGATCTACCTCAGCTTCAAAGTGATGAATCTAAGCTGCTGCCAAACGTTGATAAGGCGAACGGCTACGAATCGTTCTCATCGATCCTCGGCAATCTGCCCTACCGTGCCGCAAAAACAACTGTTTCGAAACCAGTGGTTGATGAGAAAGTAGCACCCGCATCGGAGTCCAAGAAGCAAGACGTTCCGGTACCTTCCGAAAACAACAAAAGCGACGACGACGGCGACGGCGACTGCGACGAGGACATTCATTCAACCGGCAGCTTATTGATTCGTGCAGAAGCAGCAGAGGACTCTAAACAAACAACGCAAGATGAAATTTACTCGCCACAATTGCAGGTTCCAGCGGAAGAGGCCGAAAACGAAAACCCTTCGACCTCTGTGAGCCACAGTGGTGAAATTCGTAGGACTCTTCGGTTCGTCTTCGACGAGGGCAAGCCACTATCCAAACAGACGGGGCGAACGAGAGGGACTAACTCGCTTCGTACCGACAAGAAACGAAACTCACCACCGAAAGTCCGACGGGTTCCACAAGTGCTACCATCAACAAGAACAAATGCGACCTCCGGGCACACCAAAACCACCAACCCGGCACCACGCTCTCTTGCTGCCGTTACAGAAGYMAGAGCCAAGATGAGACATTCCGTCCAACAGAAAAGAAGCCAGCCGCCAAAAGGCGAACAGGTTCCAAAAACACTAAAACCAGCGAGCACGAAGGTCCCGATCGCCCGAGCCGTCGACTCGGATGGATTCCCTATTGTTGCCGAGGCCCGACCCAAAGCCCAAGAGGCTGGATCGGACCCCAAGTCCCTAGAGACAAACAGGATGGGCAAGAGCAGCACCAAAGTCGGCGGCGCTGGTAGTAGTAATGAGAATAGCAGCAGCAACAACAACAATTACGTCGTCGATAAGAACGGCTTTCTGGTTGATACGACCACTGCCGTCCTCGAAGACCTGGAGGAGTCCTTCGAAAGCAACCAGCAGCACAAATGGAGCCAAAGATTGAGAACGCCATCGCCATCGACGGAAGCCAGTGGCGAAAAGAATGACAGCACGAGCCATCGCTTTGTACCGCAGCAGGCGTACTGGAAATTGCTCAAAAACGCGGATCCCGTGATGCTCGAGGAATACAGGAGACGTCCATCCTTAAGTAAATAGTGCAGATCACAACGGTTCGAGTTKATTGTGGTTCTAAAGTTCTAAGAAAAAGGCTGGCATTGGAAGCAGAAATTCAAGGCATGCAAAAAGTCGGGGAGGTTTCTCCAATACAATGGTATTCAAAGTTATATTCCAATCATGATTTTGGTATTGTTGTTAAAGTCGCATCGGCATATTTCTTAGAACTTGAAAACCACAAACAACTCGGACAATATGTAAAGTAAAGGTTTATGTAGAGTAAATGCTGACTTTTATCCTTCTGTCTTACTCAATTTGTTGACACGCACTACTTCTATTCCGTATGGTGGTTCTTCGTAGTTACCTTCGCGTATTGTGCGTATATGGATTGTAGATTGCTCGTTTCTTTCCGTCGGTAGTATTCGTGCGTGGGAACTCTGGATTGCGCTTCCGCTCGCCACTCCCTTCTGCGCTAGAATATTGGTTTGGGTCTCTGCTCGTGCGACTGCTGTGGCTCGCAGACCGTTCCTTCTTGCGTCTCATTTTCCGCAGCGTCCAGCTGATCCGATTCCCAACCACCCCATCCTTGGTRGTTCGGACCCTTGGAACCTCGTGCCTGAATTCTTCTTGGCACCTCCCCCCCATGACCAAGAGATCCCCGTCCCCCAGCCAAAATTCGTGTACGGCGATCTTTGGCGGTGGTGGTTTGTTTTTGTGGTTAGTACTGCTGCTGCTGCTATTTGGTGGTTTGGGGCGAAGCAAAAACCTCCGTGGTCCGCCCCATGATACCGATACAATGGGCCACGAGGTGTCCATTTCGGATTCGTTGTCCGAATGCAATCCAATGGTATGGTCGGGAGTGTACCAATTGACCAGGCAGCAGTTGTAAATTGTTCTTCCGTGTTGCTGTTGCTGCTGCTGCTGTTCGTCTTCAGTACGAGCAACGCCTAACTTTCCAACCCGACCCTCCCCGGTGTTTTGCAGCGTTTGGTGCGCTTGTGTGCGACCCTCGTTGTTTTGGTTTCCCAACAACGCCGTCACGATCTGGTCAGCCGACGAGCACAAATCGACGACGAATTTTTCGTCCCGCTTGGATGGATCGCACGGAAGACAGTGACGGGTGGTTCCCGAATACGTGTAGTACTCGTGCTGATGAGAACCGCCACTATCTACTGGTTTCCTGCCGGTGGGTTTCGCCGGTGCCTTTGCTTTCGCCACCGAATACATCTGGCTGTAGCGATTTTCGAGTACGGGTTTTCCGAACAGGACCAGGGAATGCTTCTCGGGAGGATGTTTTYCCCAAAACTCTCGGAAGACCCGCTTCGACGGTGGGGGACAAAAKCCCGRAACGTGAACCACCCACGACGAGTGGTTCGGAGTGAGGGGAACGTACCGGCGACAACGACGTCCTCGSATTCTCGCGGTCGATGCCTCCGTCGGTGGCAGTTCCTCCGGCACGCGCACCGGCGGTGCTTCCACGTTCCATTTCTCGTCCAACACCGAGGATCTCGGCTGAAAGAACGAGGACWCGGTCCTGCCTGGCGGAGCCGCTTGCGAAGGGTTGCGTGCGGGCATGAAACAACAACACCTACTACCAYACTTTGTGATGTCTGAGGGTCGAAATTTGGAGTTTTTTTTTCCTCGACGCCTACAAAAATCAAATACTCTCAGAAGAGCTAAAAATGTACTTCTAAAATGAGAATCCCCGCGGAATGTTCTCTCGAAATTTTTAGGTAAGAATAGGTGCGGTACGGGGATTTTTCTTTTTCCTCGCATGTGTTGAACTCGTACGGTAAGTTACGTACGCCAAGTACCTGACCCTGCACATATCATCTCACTATTTTTCAGTCGAACGAATCAACGACACCTCAGATCTCTACTCCAAACAATTACCAGCGCAGGCGCGCTCTTTTTTGTCCAGTAACAGCCTTTTGGGCACTTTTAGGTTCGTTGCAGTTGGATGGTAAAAACGAAGAAGAAGATGGGGTATTCGTTCTTGTATTGACGTTTTGTTCTGCCTCCGTTCAGGATGAGAACTTTATTTTTTGACACGAGCGAGGAAGGTCGTATTGTTTACAAAATTAGAAAATCGGAATCAATCCAGGGAAATTGAGTCTGTTCCTCCMTACAGTAGTAGCACTGCAAGCGCAGTCAGTATAATTGCAGTATCAACAGTCAGTCTGCGAAAAACCAATGGAACCATGAAGAGTGTAAACGCCGACAACATGCTGCCCGTCTTTCGCTGGGTGGGTGACGAGACGAAGAMGAAGACGAGGGAGATCCAGTCGCCGAAGACAACGGCTCAAGAATTCCACCGTGCCGGAAGCGCAGAAGGCGGCGCTTTCCCGAACACGGAGCCCGGAAAGATCGTGGCGGTCCCCGGCGACCGACCGACGTCCCCTTCGTCGTCGCCTCCGCCGTCGCCGTCGCCGTCGCCAAAAACAAAAACGTCTCCCCGCACACCTTCCACCCGGGCGTCGTCGTCGTACGGTGGTTCTTCCTCGACCGGCAGCAGCCCCTCGACGAGGATTCTCCAATCGCCCGCTGCCGAGCCACGGGATGTCCGGAAGGATCCCGACGTTCGAGAGGGCAGAASTTGCATGCACAAACAACTKGTGGAAACGGTCGGCGCGGGTGCCCACCGACAGAAYTCACAAGCCGAGCCAYCGGCTACGGCGGCTCGTTGGAACCAAGGACTCGACGACATCCGTCAAACAAGAACCGAGGGACGCGATCGTCGCATCAAAGAACTKGTAGAACAGRACGAGATGCTGGGACGACAGYTTTCCCAGAACCCAGAGGAAGAAACCGAGCAGCTCAGAAGGGAGCCGAAAACGAAACGAGAGGCTGGAGCCGAAACAAAACAGAGAGAGCTTTCCCAGCAAAAYGAGTCGATCCGGGAGCAATTGAGGGCYGCCGGGCCCCTCTTCACACATTCGGACGACTTCGAAACCGAAGCACAGGGCAGAAAAGAACCACCGACAACGAAGCCGCCTCGCCAGAGATTCGATGAGAAAAAACGAAAACGGTATAGAGGCAATCCAAAACCGTGTCCGGCACGCACGGCGACTGACGACCAATTCGAGAAAAAAGTAGCCGAGCTGGAGTCAAAACGTCGGTTAGAGGAGGAAAAACGAAGAAAGGAGATTGCTGCACAAAACAAGCTCTTTCGGCAGCGGCTGAAGCAGGCCGAGTCTCCGATCAAATCGTACAAGAAGGTCGACAAAGTGACACAGCAACAAAGGGAGATGCTTAGAGAACAACGCCGAAAATTTGCCGAGATAAAACAACTCGAGCTCAAGGCCCATGAAGTGGCTCTGAAGCGACRGTATTGCAAACGGTCTAGTACCAAAGGGGTGGTAGTCCGCGAMATGAAACTGAGCCCGAAAACCGAAGCGGTTCGAACCGCAAAACAAAAAGAACGGCGCGCCGAAACGGAAAGAAAGAACAAGGAACTGGCGRAAAGGAATGCATTGATGAGAAAGCTATTGGAGGRGGCAAAGGGCCGTGACCAGAAAAYGCTGGATTCTAGTGTCGAGCGAGCAAGGCTGGAAATGGAACGGTCCCGTCGCCGAGAGGCGGAGAAACGAACCAAGGCACTGGTTCGGCGAAACGCGGAGCACCGAGAGCGCCTAGCCGGCACCAAGTGCAARGTCGAAAAGAACCTCGACGAGGACGTTGAGTTCGACCGCCTGGAAAAGGAGATGTTCCACAACGAGGAAGCGGTGCATAGGGAACGGGAGCTGGCCAGGAAGAACCACGAGCTGAAGCAWCGCCTGGAAGCTGCGAGGGCCCGGGACACCAAGCAACTGCACTACGATGTAGAAGCCAAGCGGACGGAATACACGAGGGCCCGTTTCGAGCAAGCCCAATCCAGGAAAAAGGAGCTCGCGGCCCACCGGGCAAGGCTCCGRAAGCTCGTCAAGGGAGCCAAATCCCCCATCAAGACGRCCCTGGCGTGCTGAACGAAATCGGAGCGAAATCAGAAGGCTGGGGAAACCATTGATCGTCACCACCAAACCAAACGGTGTTGAAGCGGAATGGATTGGTTTCGGGATATTTAGGGAAAGGAACGGTACCAATGGTGGTCCTTCCTACCGACAAACAYGATTCATATATACAACAGTACCATGGGCCGATCCAGCAATGATCTTTGCAATCGGCAAATGCGATGTAACATAACTCATACACTATACGACACGGTCAGGGAAAACTAGAAAAYTCAAGTTTACACCGTAATTTTTTCAATGAAAGTCAATGTAGAAACTCAGWGTGTACGTTCCATAGAATAGATTTGTCWAATATTTTTATGTTACAACTACTRTATTTTCCGAACCGAATGCAATGAGTACCGTGGAATRTGTCAGAAAAGCATTYCTTAGTTGCAGAGGTTGGAAGGAAACGCTTTCTCGGTCATCTGCACGGTTCCTCTTCCTGAGCCATTCTCGACAAGACCCATGGCCCTCATGGTGGCAATGATCTTTGTGTTCCCAAAGGACTTGGGGTTCTTGTAGCCGAGTTTCTGGGCCACGGAGGCAATGCTGTGTTCCTTTCGGTCCTTCAGAATGTCCCAGACGGCGGGGAGCTTGTCGGTACCGCCCTTGCACTTCTGCGCGAGCCGCTCGAGGAAGCGGTTGTGGAGGTCCCCGAGGGTGGCCGGGGTCTTTTCGGTCGGCTTGCGGGCGATCCCGAGGGCGCTCAGAACGAGCGTCCCCCCGGTGGCGCCGCTTTCCGCGAGGCCCTCGTGGCTCACGAGGTTCTTGAGGCCCTTGGCAAACTTTTCGGTCTTTGGGTTCCCAAAGCCGACGGCGCTTGCCAGCTCCGCCCGGGTCCACTCGGTCACCCCGTAGGCGTGCTCCTCGCACATGAAGCGAAAGACGGCGTCGCTGACCTCCCGGGGGTTCTTGAACCCGGTGGTGGTTSCCGCTCCCTTTTTCGAGAGGGATTTCTTGGCGGGCTTGGAGGCGGCCTTGGTGGCCCTGGCGCGCTTGGGGATTTCGCGGGGTTTTCTGGCCATGGTGTGGGGGTGGGGGTGGATCGCGGCAGAAGAAGAAGAAGAGAGAGAGAGAGAGAGAGTGGAAGATCGAGGAGTTTTGGAAGCAATGCCTCGACACAAGGAAATCAAAAGGAAACGAACGTCGTCGAAAAAGAATGGTCACAACCAAAAGCACGCGGGCATTTCGAGAAAAGAACCCAACCCAGTGCTGGAAAATGTGCGAGGCGCTGGTTACGGCATCGCCGAACGAACGATCCATCGATCGATTCGTTCGTTCCAAGGAATAATCGCCGTCGAACCCATCCCAATACAGAATGGTACGGTATACAAACTAGCCGTTTTGTTCGAAACGGTTTTGATCGGTCTGGTTTTGAGTTTTGAATTTTTGATCGTGGAAGAAAGGAAAGGATTCTAAGAATGATTTCGTGACGGCACGCCATCGCTTAGATCCAATCGTGCACTGCGGGACTGAATCCGAAACACATSGTGGTGGGACAAAAAATCATGGAAGCATTATTAATGTACTTGATGAGAATTCACAYAGACACGGAGATCCGTTTCAAGGCCATGGCGACAACGATTCTTCCTTTCTTTTCTTTCTCGACCTTGTTTGGCCCACTCCGATGCGATGCGATTCCTCAAACTTGTTTCCCCCGGGGCTGGAGGGCCGATTGCAGATGCATGCGTTGGTTTAAGACGAAAAATTCAGAATGCAACAACAAGAAATGAATGAATCGCTTCTCGCCGCACAATTGTTTSATCTGCCCGATTGGAAGCATATCATTCCTTCAATGGCAATACTGTATTTAATGTCTTGAAAGTAGTTGAATAAACGAGACGGACATCACAAAAATCACAATACAGTACTGTAGTACTTCTAATCGAAAACAGTACTCTCTATTGAACAAAGTAACTTTTAATATGCTTTGGATGGACGGTTCGTGATTGGATCCCCCTTGTCGCCATGCATCCATGCGTGCATGCCTGCACRMYGCCCCTTCAAAGATCGTCGAACGCCGCATCAAAGGGCAGCCGGCAGAGGTACTCGTCGAGGTCCAGGGGCCGGTTCTTGGTCCCACCCGGGACGAGCCACGAGGGAACCTGGTCGTGATCGTAGAGGCCCAGCACCTCTTGCTCCCCCCGGGTGCTCTCGCTCGGGCTYGTGGCCGGCGCAACCAGCACGATCTTKCCCCGGGTGTCGGTCCCCACGAGGGGCGAGAAGACCCTCCACAGGACCGAAAAGGACGCCGGGGCGTTGGCAAGAAAGATCCGGTGGATCCGGCCGGCGTAGACGGTCCTCAGCGCCRCGAGAAAGGCCCGGGCCGCCTCCGGAGGGGGGGTGTTTTTGGAGAGGGAAAACCCCCCAAAGTCCACCGCGCAGTTGATGGTCCCGTCCCCCGACCGGGTCGAGGCAATCGCGCGCTCGATCGAGTAGAGAGCGCTCCCGAGGTCGTGCTGGCCCCTCCGGACGTTCCGCGGAACAAAGCAGAGGGTCGACCGGCCCTCCCTGTCAAAGCCCCTCACGCAGAACTTGCCGGACGACAGGCTCCGGCGGAGCGCCGCCGCCARTGCCGTATCCTCGCCGGCACCGCCGCCATCGAAGGCCCTCACGAGGCGGTCGATCCCAGCCGTCTCGCGAAAGGCGAGGATCTCCCGGACCTTCGCGAAGGCCGGTCCTTCGTCGCCGTGCTTGGACTCCAGGATCCGCTCGACGAACCGGCCCGCGAAGCGGTACCGGTMTTCTTCCGGATCGACGTCGCWTTTGCTCCGGCTGCTCGGGTACTCGTAGGAGCTCCGCGCGGCGGTTTCCAGCTCGTCTGCGGACAGCCGGGAAAGGATGGAAGCGACGCTCGCCGACCTTCCGTGGATGCTTCGCTTGCGACCGGTGGGCGTGGACGGTTGGCGCATCGCCTCGCGTTGCGGTTCGGCGGGCTCTTCCACGCACCACGGGGTAGCGGGAGTCGTCGCTGCGGTCGATGTTTGGACGGACATTGGGTTGGTCCGAAACTGTAGGTRATGTCGGTTGTGGTTGTTTTGTAAGAGATACTAGCGGCACTCTTTGTTGGATGGTGAAGAAGACGAACGCAAACTGCTCTGTGCTCTATTGCAATGCTCAACAAATGGAATACCAGGAGAGGGAAGCACGAACGATCCAAATCGTAACGACGATTCCGCGTTCTGTGATGATTCATTCATTCCTTCTCGGGCAAGGGAAACACTTCCATTCAAGTCGTAGCGTACGAAGCGTACGTACCGTACAGTACTCGTAGCCATTCCGGCATCACGCGGAGTCACGCACGACTTGATACAGCATTCGTTCGTACAGTTTTTGTGAGACGAGAGACCGCGCAAGAAGAATCAGTGCAGTGAGCAGTTGCCTCACGACTAACTGACRACCTGATCCTTCCCGTGCGAAGGCAAGTTCCAAMGAAATAGAAGCTACTTCAGATCCATTTTTTCTCGCATAAACATTAGAGCAACTCGTACCTCCTCACGAACAATTCTTTAGTCCGTCTCTTGGAAGCACATCTTGTACTTGMGTATCGCACGTAGGGAAAGTACGAGTRCTGGTACTCGTACTTCTCGTACTCAAACTCTCAAAACTCCAGACGCTCGTTTTGGTTTGTGGAGGCAGTGTAAGCGTAAAGCGTACTGGTCGCAGTGCAGAGCTACCACACCACTCGTAGTCGTACAATGTTGCAAGAGTGTAGGAGCCGAGGCACCAAACGATAAGATTAGACCGCCATCGGAATCGCAATCCCTACTAACCGCAAGGAGTCATTCGTCCAACCCTTGTCGATCAAACGAGATCGACAAGGGTTGGACGAATGACTCCTTGCGGTTGGTAGGGATTGCAATTCCGATGGCAGTCCGAAATCTGCGGGAGCGGCAGGATACCTTTTTGGCAATTCTGGTTCGCGCAAATTTTTGGCAAAAAATGGAAGGAGTGAGTCAGWTTATGTAGCGTAGTACACGTCACTCTGGCACCAATTTCAAACAATCTCTTATAGTGAAGTGGTTATCACTCTTGACTTTGAATCAAGCATCCGGCGTTCGAATCGCCGTAAGAGAATCTTTTTTCGCTCCACCAACCTCCATCCGGCAGCAACCAATCTTTTTGGCACTCCCCGACGGCACAAAGCAACTGCCGCGAAACCCCGTTGACCATGGCACCACTATCGCGGGGCATGTCCGATTGGGAAGCCGGAGTGTCCCTGGCCAAGGCCATAATGGGGGCCGGCTCCTTTGCCCTCCCCTGGGCCTTCTCCAGGATGGGCTACCTCGCCGGGCCCCTGGTTCTGGYGGTCTTTCTGGGCCTTTCGGTCCACTCCATCGGGCTGCTGGCGGAGTGCGCCCGCTGGCTGCGGGCGGAACGGAACGGGTTCTCCTCGGGAGGAGGAGGRCATTCGCTGACGTATGTAGAGGTGGCGCGGTCGGCCTTTGGGCCCGCAGGGGCCCTGGCCTCCTGGGTGGCATCGGTCTCGGCGTCGATCGGTGTCTGCGGGAGCTACCTGGTCTTTGTGGCGGCCAACCTCGGGCAGCTGCTGGGAAACGATAGCAGCGACGGGGGTCCCAGCATCCCGGCCCTGGTCTGGGGGGTGGCGATGCCTGCCGCGGTCCTCCTGTCGTCGGTCCGCGACCCGAAGCGGTTCGCGGCGGTCTCCTTCTGGGGGGACGTCTCGGTCGCCGCGGGCATGCTGGCCGTCCTGGTGGACGGCCTTCTGGCYGGGGAGCACCKTTCCGGGAGCTGTGTCGCGGTGGGGTCCCCCCGGGACATGGCCCCCGCCCTCGGGTCCATCGGCTACCTCTTTCTGGTGCACTTTTTGGTGCTGCCGATCGAATCGAGCATGGCCGAAGGGGCGGAAAAGACCGGGGAAAGGGCCGGCRGCGATCGCCACGAGGACCGATTCGGGGCGGTGGTTCGGCGGACCTTTGTGGTCTGCGGGGCCRTCGGCGGGGGTTTTGGCGTCGCCGGGTACCTCCTGTTCGGGGCGGACACGGAGGAAATCGTTCTGATGAACGTGGGAGGCGGCCCCGTGATGGCCCTGGTCCGGTTCTTGCTGTGTGTTGATCTCTTGCTGACCTACCCCGTCGTGATGCGACCGTCGATCGTCGTTCTGGAGCGGCACTGCTTCCGCCACCGCCGTCCCCCGGGGAGGCGGCCCCKGGGGGTCCCGGAGGACCCGGGGGAGGACGGCGTGGCGCTCGTCCCCTCCGGCGGGGTTTCTCCGGCATCGTCGACCTGCGGCAAGAGGAACGCCATCGCTAGCTTCGAGATCGACGAAGGTGCGGAGACCGTCGGTCATTTGGTGGATCGCATCCCGATCCGCGAGAACGACGAAAACAACRACGACRACAACGACGAAGGTGTTGGCGTGATCGATTGGAGGACCCACATGGCGGTGTGCCTCGCCCTCGGGGTCGTCGCGGCGGGTGCCGCCACCCTCGTTCCGGCCTTTGGCCTGCTGAGCGGCCTGGTCGGTGGGGTCTCCCAGACCTTTCTCGCATTTGTCCTGCCCCCGCTCGTGTGGGCCCGGCAGAGGCAGTCCACCACCATCGCTGGCCGGAGCGGCGGAACCCTCTCCCCCGCTCCAGCGGGGTGGTCCTTGCTGGGGGTGCTTCCGTGGAGGGAACGCGGCCTGGTCGCGTGCGGATTTGGCCTGATCCTGTGGACGCTGCGGAGCGCGTGGATCGAGCTGGCGGGATGAAATTGCACCTCTRGGCGTGCTCGGTTTGGYCGTGTCCGCCGGGACGCCCGGGARGAAACCATCGGCGGGCTACGGGGAGGGCGTGTTATACGGGGAAGAACCAATGGGAATGTGCGACGAAACCCAAAGAAAGCCGATCGATACAACTACACTACAGATAAGAGTTTTTCTGACTGATTTTATTTTCGTTGCTGAATCGCTATGCTTTTGATAGGCTTCCGAACGAGCACACGAAACTACCGCCATTGGGAGAGGTCTCATTTGTGCTCGAGCGTGACGATCCATCTCTAAGTGAAATCCCGGCTCGATTGTTTCCCCAGTTTTTCGAAACCATTTCCGTGTTTGCGCCCAAAACAGATTTCTATCGCCCTCAATGGGTTCACAGAGAGATGTTGTTCAATTCAGCACAATCAATGAAATCAACCAAACGGCAAYGCCCTTCCACGCTATGGACGCTATCCACGACAGCCTGCTACGCCCGTGGTTTGTGCCGATCGATCGCGCCGAAGCCCTGTCGCTTTTCGCTTCCATCTCACCCTTCGTTGGGATGYCTGGGGCCGTACAAATCGAGACGATCGATGTCACAGCCATGGAAGCGTTCCATTCAGGGTTCGACTCGATGTAKGGATTCCCGTCTTGGTACAAGAGCCCGAGGCTCGGACCGTTTCCGCCGAGCTCCGAAACCTCCCCGAAGGAGGGAAATCGCAGGACCACCTCCTCCATCGCGACCGGATCGATGGTGCAGATTGGAATGAAGAGATTCGAGTCCAGGAAGTGGTTCTGCCCGATGTTTATAAAGAGCTCYGCCGTGGCGTTCCACGTGACGCCATCGGGATAGCCCGGGACGCCCTGCTTGTAGCTCGTCGACATGGCCAGGGTGCCAAAGTCGTTACTCAGGGCTGGCACGCCCGTGCAGTCATGCGGATGCGACGAAGACGACGATGCCAGGCAATAGGGCATATCCGGTGGCTGCGGACGCAGGACGGAGCATTCCGGATCGGTAGTCGAGGTGTAGTTGTATACGTTACTCACGGCCGGATCGCCGCTCGTTCCGAACTGTATGTATCGCCCGGGAATGACCCGAAAGAAGTARTTGCCGTTGTAGTATCCGTGCTTTGCCAGCTTGTAGACCCGATCGGCCCACACCGGCGCACGTTCCCGGACACAGTCTGCGGTGAAGTCCCCGTACTGGGTCGGAAAGATGAGCGAAAATTCTGCCGGTGCCGGGCCTCYCGTTTCATCGAGCTCACAGGGTTTCTCCAGAAGGCCTGGTTCGAACGACGAGCGGGTGCAGTCGAGTACTTCCGCGGTCTCGACTGCGGAAGACGCGTTCGTTTTCTTGGTCCGTATAAAGCCCTGTGCTTCCTCAAAGGAAGAACCACTTTCGTCTTGGTCTGCGGAGACTATGAACCGGGGCCCGTCGAAGGAAAAAGTATTGCACAGAGCTAGTGCTACTGCTRGAAACAAAATTGCCGTGTTTCTCGCTGGCACTAGTACCATCGTCGCGTCCTGTTCTCCAGATGTCGACAAAGTACGAAGTGATCGAACGTTGACGAAAAGTTGTTTCTTAGAAGTACGGGTACTTAAATGTGAGACTCTTGTCTTCGCTGTTCGTACGCGGCTACACACTATTATGATACCGTAGTTGAGTCAAGTAAGTACGAGTACTAGGACTAGCGATTACGAGTTTAACTAGAGTGAAAAAACGGCCAAAATTCACTGTAACTTCGGCAGACTAGTTCTAAGCCGCCAGAGCATCCTAAAGCATCCCAATGACCTGGATCGCTAAGTAATTGTATCATCTTGGTCGGGGCGCTTAGTCTGGTGGTCTAAAGTTGTTTTTTGATAGAGTTCTGGCCTATTTTCTAACCAGCAGCTGGTCTCCACTGGCCATATTGGGCCGTACTGGGTGTTAATGGAGAATCCCTGTTCCCAACACTATGAGGAAGAAGCTTTTCCCCAAAGAACAGCTGCTCTCAGGCCATACCGGAGCAGTTCCTCTAAATGTCCTAGTATTACACTGTTTGCAGTCAAAAAGTGACCAAAAACTAGTAGATCTATGTAGGATCAGTAGTAMTAAAACACTGGGCCCAAAATTAACTGCAATGCTACTACTAGTAGTAATAATTCTTGGTGTTCAAGTAGAATGCCTTTGCCTTTTTGCCCTGTAGTAGGACGTGATAGGGTTCATATGGTCAATGCATGCATTTTACTCAAATTAAACTCATACTCCACAATCGACAGAGGACAATCAATGAGTACAAGTACAAGACTCGTACTTCTAATTTACTAGTACTACTAGTAGTTTGTACAGTACCAGTAGCTTGTACATTGTACCATAACAATTAGTGGTATGTATGTACTACTTGTAGGTGTGATGAATACAATAAGGTACRTACGCCTGTCATACTACATACAGAACAGAATTAGGTCTTTTGCGGTGCGCAGCCAGGGGAAGTCGAAAGTTATTGGTGCTTCATTTGTCATTTGTTATGTTGCA
>CAACVS010000442.1:0-14685 GCA_900660405.1 Pseudo-nitzschia multistriata
GTAGTCCATCTGATTGTCATCGGTGATCGATATTGATAACAGATGATGATCATATAAAATCGCGTTGTGGTGTGATATGATGATCAGGGTTGAACCATCCAAAATTGGGGTACTTTTGGCGGTTTTGATGTCCTTTTGGCGATTTGGACATCCATCGCAATGATCTGGCTGTGGGAGATCATCAGCAGTAGTCCATCTGGTTGTCATAGGTGATCGATATTGATTACAGATGATGATCAGATCATCAGTTATTATTGTGTTGTTGTGGTCTTTTGTCTTCGTGTCTGATATGATGACGATTTGGGTTAAAAACCATCCACAAATGGGGTTCTTATTGCGATTTGGATATCCACCTTCCCACATCAACTGATCATTTTTTTTGAAAACGTGGATCTGGTTTTTTGGTATCAACTCATATCAAATCAAATGAGTCAAATGAGGAATAGAGGGAGGAGTTTTCTAAATTCGTTGGTGAATCTGTTGAAAAGGGATGTAACGTGCTTAATTTTTTTTTTCTGTACCAGACGTGGTGTGGAGTAAAACTTTTAGGTTGCGAGTTGAAAATTTTGGGGTACAAACAGGTACAAACTGGTTGAGAAACAGTTAACGGACGTGGTAGTAGTAGTAGTACTACTCCTACTAGTAGTAGTAGTTCTAACTCTTCTTGCTGAAAGAACAACAACATACTACTAAATCCAATTGCTTCTTCTTGTTGTGTAAGACCAAGTTGAAACAAACATATTTTTCAACAAGGATCTCCCATGTAATTTGTGAAGAGTTCTTACCAGCATATTTTTATTTTTTGAGTGTGTGATTTTGAGAAACTCTGAAAATATGCCATCATTTATTGCACACTTGTCTGCATTGTTGTATGTTGCATAAGCAATATCTTCTGGGAGTCTGTCCTAAGGTTTTACAATTTTTGACTTGATGATTTGAACATGCTCTTCTTTCAAGACATTTGTTCTTAAATCATCACGAAGCTCCCCCCAGATTACATCAATTTTGAACCTGTGGTTTGTTTTAAGTTCAAGAAATGTTTGTTTTTTCTCTTCAGAGATAGTAGAATTCTTTTTCATCAAGAGTGAGTCTCCACCCACTGGTTTGAGTTGGTTGAAGCTGTGATAAATTGCAATAGGAATTATATGACAACTTGTCATAGAATAAGTTCAGATACAAGTTCAATGTATCCAACTGTTTGATGCTAGTAGCAAATGATATAATTTCAACAATGAGTATGCACATCTAATTTTCCCATGCATCCTCATCCTATAACATTACTAGATCTAATAATTAGATGACAAGCTTCTTTATATGGAGGAAGTAATTTTACTGGTACTGACGTTAAGTGGACAAGCAAAGTCCTCAGGTTTGTAGGTTGGGAGTCTTTCAGTGTGGTATTGCTATCTGCTGCTGCCTTAATGGGAATTTCCCTTGTTGTTGACAAGAAGAGTCTCCTCCCACTGGTTTGAGTTGAATAAATTACTTTTGATTTTCCAGCAGTACCCTTATACTATAAACATATGAACTGCTCTTTATTGTCAATGATTGCCTTGAGATCTTGTTTGTGGTACTTGTTACAGATATTACCAATCTTCCCTTGGAGTCCCTCCTTTTCTTCAATTCAGTAGATGAATGCATAGATTGTAAGTGTCAAAAACACAAGCAGCAACAATCTAGCTACACACTTTCCCTATCCCTATCATTCTGAAAATTCAACTTTATAGTGGTGCCTGATATTTCCAAGATTCCAGTACATGATGTGAAGTTGTTGATAGTAACTTCCACATTATTGTTCCTCCTCCTTCCACAATGACAGTATCCATATCCTCCATTTGTTACATGCCAGCTAACTTTCCTGGGATTGGAATGATGCTGTCTGATCTTTGAGGAAGACACTGACAATTGTTGGATTCCTACTAAGTATTCCCACTGGAACCTTGGCCAACTGTTTTGCAGAATGGTTTGACACCTGCTGTATTAGTACTCAAGAAGAATACTCTGTGAGTCTCCATCTGGCAAAACACTACTAGTATCAGACTAACATCAGTTGGAATCATCTTTTTATGGACCACATTTCCCAGCATTGGATCTCAGATCTAGTAGATTACAATTCAGGTTCCTATTACCTGTGGTTTCAGGAGCCTCCTTGTTTCAACTTTCGATGGTCTCACGGTTCTCCAAAAGTATTCCTTACACCAAGCATCATTAATGAACGAGAGAGTCATCAACTGTTTTGTTGTCTCCACCCCAAACTTGTGCAACTGAAGCCACGACATTGTTGCCCCCCTGACCCTGAAGCTTTGTTCCTATCCAAGCTTTGTTCCTATCCAATGTCCACCAATACTTCATTCTCCTCATGCTACAACTATGAGAGTTTAAGAACAAAATCTAGAGGAGTATTCAAGATGCTCTAACAATACCAATCTGATAGCTCAGTACTTCTTCCCTCTATTGCTGAATATTAATTTCAAGAAACAAGAACCATTGGAAAGCATCACCCAAGATATGTTGCTGGTCTTTGATAAATAATCCACAAAGAGACAACAATACTTTAAATCATTCCAGCATACCTTCTTAGTAGTACATCTGTACTACTCACTCATCCTTCCTCTCCAGCTGGAGTCCTATCCCTCACAGCAACTGGTATTAGTAGTAGTAGCAGAAGCAACCTTCTTGCACCAGCAAGAAGTGATGGTTCTAGCTTCCCTAATGCCTCTACTAGCTAGTTCACAACATCAAATATTTCTAGTTACTCGGCTAGTAGGCTTTGGGTTTTGCTCTTCTTTGATGGTTTTGTGGCTTGTGACAGAATTTATCAAGTTCCACCAGATTGATTTTGAATGACCAATCATGGCAATGACTCCTCATTGGTGTAGTAGTTAGCCCATTTGCTGTTGACTAAATGTTGTTGTAGAGGCTGTCAATGTTGGCATTGGCATTGCTAGTGCTCTTCCCCAACTTCTTGGAGAGGAACTGGCAATATTTTTTGTATGACTCAAACTTGTCCAACAAGTTGTCAGTGCATCATGTCTATTATACTAGCCATAAATATAGCTAGAGCTGTCCATATTTATTATTGTTTGGTTCTTTTCAATGTCCAAATGGCTGATCACAATAATTACTGCATTGTTGAGTCTTTGGAGGATTTAGGCCGCTGTTCTCTTAAATCTTGGAATGACAAATCACAAATTGGACTTATTTATTTGAGACTTTTGAGCAATTTGGTTCTATCCAATCTTGGAATGACGATATGACTGATTTTTTAGTCTTGGGAGTGCATGACTGATTTTTTTAGTCTTGGGAGTGCAGGGAGCAATATAGTTCTCTTAATCTTGGAATGACCAATCATTAATATAACAGATTTTTTTTGTGCTAGGAGCAATTTGGTGGTTCTCTTAAATTCTTGGAATGACCAACCACAAATATGACTTATTTTTTTGAGTCTTAGGAGTAATTTGATTCTGTTAAATACTGGAATGAAGGACTATAATTTTCAAATCATTTTTTTCAAATGCATGAAATTACACTTCTCTTCTGAAAATTATCACCTAGATTTCCTACTGATTCCTACATAGTGCCACATACCTGACCAGCACCTTCTGGCGTCGGAAACCACTATGGTGACACACCATTCCAAAGGGGAAAACCCACCTCCCTGGCCTCCATTCAGACAATAACCAAGACTATAAATCATTCCATTCATATCATTCCATGTCCCCAGCCAGTGGCAGTCTGTCTCAGCTGGTGGTTCCATCCCCTATTCTTACTGACCAGGAGTACCAGTTTCTTCCAGTCGTGATGTTGTTGTTTCCGACATTAGTGTTGGACAGCAACAACTCTCACCCCAGCCCCCAGTATTCAACCAAGATCTTTCCTGTGAAGAACAGTGCCTGGAGTATATGCTACATACACAGTTTTAAAGAAGATCCCCCAGCATCTCCATGCAGTTCCTGTATTATTTACGGACCGGAAGCCCTAGTGTTTTCTGGTCACAATGCTGTTGTTTCTGACATTTGTGTTGGACAACAACAAGAACAAGAACAACAACCCAACATGCTTATTAAAGCCATATATTCATGAGGATGATGATATCAGCATCCCCAGTAACCCCAGTGTTCTCTGGTCACAATGTTGTTGTTTCTGACATTAGTGTTGGATAGCAACAACAAAACTCCAGCCTCCAGTATTCAACCACCAACCAAGACCTATTTGCAGAACTACGCCTGGAATATATGCTACACCATGCTCAGTTTCAAAGAAGATTCCCCCAGCATCTCCATGCAGCTCCAGTATTTACAGACCAGAAGCCCCAGTATTTTCTGGTCACGATGTTGTTCTTTCCGACACTTGTGTTGGATAGCAACAATAACAACCCAAGTTTCCCTTACAGTAATCCAACCAAGCTGATTCTGCTGAGATCATTATCCCCCCAGCTGCGTGCAGTATGCCTCATCTGGATCCATCCCCAGTTCTTAAGGACTGGAAGCAGATTCTGGTCACCATGTTGTTGTTTCTGACACTTGTGCCCAACCCCAACCCCCAGTATCTACCAGATCTTATTGATCTATCCCCAGTTTCTTCTTCAAGATAAACCACAAACAGTTGCTCCCTTAGGTTATTGGGACCAGCTGTACAAAAAGATATGGTGTATTTTTCAAATTCAGCTCCACCAGGGGTATGCAGAAGAATGAACAACTATGATAATAAATAATTTGTCTCTCTTTGAGCTACTACTACTAGTAGTACTAGTAGTGGGAAGAAATATAAAATTCCAGAGATTATTTGGTTGGAAATTTTTGCAATAAGAAGATATTTAGATCTGAACCTAAAACTGCTAGTAGTACTATTTGCACTACTACTTATAGGAAATTTGACCTCTTTAAAAGTGAGATCATTTTCTACACCTGTGGGCAGGTAGGAGCATTACATTCTTCATGCTAAAAATCTGGTGTAGATCTATCACTTGGTTATCCTTTTGGAAGCAATCACTTTTTCCCTGCTGCTCTCTCAGACAGGTGGGTTTGAGATAATAAGAATAATCTTTCTTGTTGCTGTTACCCTTCTTCTGTTCACATTCAAAACAACAAAAAACAGTTCTATTAGAATGCAGTGAAACAGGCAAAAACGTAATCTCTAGCACCTATTGCTTGATCACCAACCCCAGTCCATACCAAAAAATTACCAAAATTGTGCTCTACAACATTCAGCATTGCTGCACTCCCTATAATACTACTAGTAGTACTTCAGCTGTCTACTCACCTAGTTCTAGCATATGACTACTAGATCACAAACAAGATAATGCATATCACTGCTTTGGTAACAAAACCTGACTCAAGTACCTACACACACAAAATTACTACTTGGTTAACTGTTTGTAACTTGTGTTGTCAAATCATTATTATTATAGGAGTAATATTAATACTACTGGTAATACTACTAATACTTGTGAGCGTCAAGCGGATGATAGTACTCTACTAGGAGCACATTTTGACTAGCAAAGCTATGCAGGTCAAACTATCCTTGATCGAGAATTGCAGTAGTATGATAGAGAGGGATAAATAGAGGTTGAAAACGAATCTTCTTGGCCTAGTTAGAACTCATCTCGTCAAGCTTTAGAATGCTTTTTCCATGATTTCTGACCACTGTGTCAATACCATCAAATGCTTCTTCAAGCTCTTCCGCTGACAAGTCCTGTAGAATCACAATAGCTGTTGATATTTCAAAACCAGACGTGCCTTTCTCGCTCTTCTGCTTCGCTCCCAAAATCTCTCTCACTAATTTTCCAAATTTTGTGCGACCAGATCGATCGAGATGGGTTAGTGGCTCATCAAGAACCAGCAACGATGACCTTAATCTCCCTTTCGCAGCAACCAATTCTGCAAATGCAAACGAGAGAGCCAAAGAACAACGTCTCCATTGACCACCAGATAACGTCGATAGCGGACGCTGCCGGAATTCTCCATCTGCCCCACGAACGAATGCATTGCGTAAGATTTTGTCGCCCGCTTCCAGAGAAAGTTCTAAGCGCTGGCTTCCATCGCTGAGATAGTCCAGATAAAACTGCGCGGTGTTTTGCAAGGAGTTCACCGCATTTTGTAGGATAAACGTTTGAACGCCCCTCTGACTAAATCTTTCCCCAATACTAGACAGTATTCTCTGATCGTTTTCCTCCTCGTCTTTTTGTGAATTTAAATCTTCCAGAAAATCAATTGCATTGGCCAGCTCCCGGCTCAACGTCTCGTAGGTTTGATTTGCGTGAGCAAAGTTTAATTTCTCCGAATCGAGTCTAACCTTGGCGGCTTCTTTCTGGCTGATTAATTGAGATTCTTTTACAACCATCGATATCTGAGACGATATTTCATGTTGAGTATTCCTTTTTTCTTTCATTCCATCTTGGATATTGTTCAACTTCGTAACCCACCTCGAAAGTAGTTCCTCATGATTCAATTGTAAATCGTCGAGCAACTCTTCTTTCAACTCCAAATCCTTCGAACACTCTGCCATTTTGCGATGAGATTCTTCAAGGGCAACTTCTGCCTTCTTGAAAGAAATACGAGCTTCGTTGATTTCATTCTCCATCGCTTTCTGAACACTTTCTAGACCTTCCGATCCTCCCTCTGATCCCTCAGCCTGAAGAGGTTGGTTGCAAGTTGGACAAAATTCTGGAGGCTTCAAATCGAGTGGTATACCATCGGACAAACAAAGCGACCACCTTTCTTGAATTTGGTTGATGTGAACTGTTGCAGAATCTAGTAATATTTTGTTGCTTCGTACATCCATCTCAAACCGATTCTTTTCCCTTATCATCGTTGTTACAATTCCTCTCACTCCAAACAACTCATCCTCTAACGGTTTCAATTGGGCCTCTTTATCTGCCAATGTGGAGTCATAGAGGTCACTGAGTCTCTTGATTTCCGAAGAAATAGATTCTAACTCAGTTTGTAGTTTTTCGAGCTTTGAATCAGCGCTTCGATCTAGCAGTTCCTGAATTTTTGTCAGCTCTTGGTTGAATATGGCTTCTGCCTCTAGCACTCGCGTTTGTTTTAAATCTCTTGCTCTTTCAGCACCGGCAACTCGACTCGACAATCCATTGATATCTGATTTTCGTAATTTTATCATACCTTCCATTTCGTCTACTCGTTTTCTAGCATAACGCGCTTTCGCTCGGGCAGTAGATGTTGCTTGTTGCCAAAGATCAAGAGGCACTAGTAACGATAACTCGTCTTTTAGCTTTGAATCTGTTGCCTCAAGAAGATCATTCATTCCATGTTGACCGTAGAAAGCGACCCGGGACAAGATATGGGCATCTACACCAAGTTTCTCTTCTATGGTTGATTGTGTCTCTTTCACGGATTGCGTTGTTAAGTCGACATCGTTTAGCTCAAAACGGAGGTCCCCTTTTGACGCTGTTTTACTCCTAATGATAACGAATGGGGAATTATTGATGAAACCTTCAACAGTGACCTTTGCAGTTTTCGAGTTATCATTTATCACGTCTGCCACTTTCATATCAGCAGAAGGTCTTGCATCCAAGGACCCAGTCAATCCCCACAAAGTGGCCATTGCTAGTGAAGACTTACCAGTTCCATTCGAATCTGGCCCATAATCCTTATTCGAGCCTGATTTAACATCAAAAGGAAGAGTATGGTAAGAGAAGTGCTGCCATTTTCTCAAAAGTTTGAGAACGATATAGAAAACTATGGCGTACCTCTTAGTAGGACCAATCCTCGATCATCCAACGGATATTCGACTGTATCTTCAAACGGACCAAAACCAGTAATCGTTACACTTGTTAGCTTCAAATTCCGTTGCATTGCAATGCTTTGGGTGCTATCTGAATCGATTTCTTGCAATATTCCCAATCCAACCCGAAGGAGTGTATCGCAATCACTATCACTGATGGCGCTCCGTACCGTTTCATCCTTCAGATATGCCCTCCATGATGATTCAGGAGTCATTTCATCAAACTCAGGACTATCGGAAACATCGTTTGCCAACTTTCTCGACCACGGGCTAATCTTCTCGCCGACCTCACGAAGTTCGACGACGAGGCCTTTGTCCCGTAACGTTCGAACACTAGAAGCCAAGGTAGTATGGTATTCCGAATTTTCGAGTCTTCTGTGTTCCTTTTTGGGGACACTCATTACGATTCGATCACCCCTTCTCACGTCAGTTGAACCATCCCGTTCGACCTCTTCTGCTGTAACAGTAGAAACTTTTTCCAACTCCACATGAATTTGTTCCAATTCCTCCAAAGAGGATATCTTAAAATGGCGTCTCCCCACGCTTATGGGAATCCGCTTCTGGCATTCCCATTTCTCGTTCAATACAACCAGTTGCTTCTCTTGGTGCGCTTCCGCTAGAGAAATTTGATACGGAGATCCCACGTACTCAATGGTGGAACAAAGTGAACTCTTGACAGAGTGAGGATTGTGAAAGTGTCCCGAGTAGACGTGCTTATGCATGGGAAACATCGACGGAGAGATGCCTTGCGTCGAGACGACCATGTCGTTCATCAACGCCCCTTTGACTTCTGCGTGTAAAAATAGTGCAGAAGAATCCTGACATTCTCTCGAGCTCAAGATCGCTTTCATCGCATTAATATCCCTTACGTGTGGAACAAACAACGCATTTCGGAATCGGGTAGGGTGGGACAGTACCAATGGGCCAGGAACGTCCCCAACACGATAGGCGTTTTCGAGAGGTGTCAGACCGTGATTTTGGCCACCGAGCGTCACCTGGTCGTGGTTGCCAGGTATCATGACCATCGGTACCTTCCAGGAACGGAGTGCACCGAGGATGGCATTCAAGCAATCCACTCGGAGCGTGCCCCGGTGGTGCCAAAAATCGCCGAGAAACAGCACCCCGCACTTCTCTTTTTGTTGCATGGCAGTGTCGTGGACCACGTCCAAAACTTCCAGGCAAGTGTCCAGGGTTGCGGGTGAACAATGCAGGTCCGTAAATACCACCCATCGTTCGTAAGTAGCATGGTGTGCCACTTGCCGAAGTATTCGTTCGTCGAGTACCGGGTTGTTTCCAATTAAATCTCTGGAGGAACCCTCTTGAAACTGCAACACCCCTGCGTCAAAATCATAGATCGTAGGGGACGGAAGATGGGATAATTCCCCGTCGCCGTTTGCGTCAGGGATAGCCGATGAATGCGGAGTTATTTCTATCTGAAGGTTGCTGGCGTTTTTGCTGGTGTCGTTGTTGTTCTTGGAAGTCGAGGTCTTCTTGTCACTTTCGACTGCCTTCCCGTCGTTGATGTCAAATGCCAATTGTTGCAGTTGGGTTCCTCGACACTTGATAATTTCTTGATCGACATCGCAATTTTCTGCAGTTTGTAGGAGTCCAACTGAATACCACCCGCCACCCCGAATCGCTATTATTTCTCCTTTCTGAGCTGATACATCATCAGTTTTGGAAAGGATGTTCACCAGGTCCCCTACCTCCCATTTCTTAGTCGTTTTGGCTTTGACCATAAACAGTTTTGTAGACGACGACGATGACGACGAAGAACGACCAAATCCAAGAATGGCATCGATCCCACTATTCCGAGGATGGATGATATCCTCCAAACGGGTACTATACAATAATTTCCTCCTTTGTATCGTCTGCACTAAACCTGTCCCCGCCCATCGTTTTGAATGAGAAGACGGCTTCCAACCGAAGCAAAAGAAGTATGTCGTACTGCCGCTTCTCACGACAGATGATCGACGCCGAGGGAAAGAAATCTTGATGGTATTCATCGAAATGGTAATCCAACAGTAAGAGCAATAGAAGCCAAAAAATAGGAAAAGAATGTTCCGATGCCGTCGTTTCGGATTATACGTGCTGCCGGTCGTCGGCGTCGACGTTCGAACCAAGAACATACCCGATAAAGATCAGAATGATGATTACCTGCTTGTTCGGTGGAGTGTCTCCTTGGAATCTCATGCAGCAATAAATTGTTGTAAAACAATACAAGTTCCTAGCGTTATTCTGCTTTTTCTGTTAACTGCAGGCATTGGTGATGCCAATCATGTACATGCAGGTTGTAGAAGAAACTTGCTACAAACGGGTGTCGTTCTGAAAGATTTTACCGTATTTTCGATGGCTACGGTACAGTAAGAAAACCGAAAACCCCCGATAAGTCGAGAATGCAATGGAAAAATCAGGTGTCAAAAATCAAAAATCACCAGAGTTTCTTCTCTTCGACAGAAAGATCCATGGTTAGTCGAATGAGTCAATCGGGCATTCAAACTGATGGTGCTTTCGATTTTTGATGGTCACCTTATTTTTTACTAGTACCGGTACTTTAGTCGTGAGTTTTTTGACGGAGTGGAAAAAAAATTTAAAATTGGATTCATTACTGTAGTTGGATTCATTAGCGTTCTTGCAAGTAGAAACTCGACAAAATCTTTTCGTTTTGATTGTTCAGTGCGTTCAGTAAAAATTTGAAGCCTGCGTAAGCTTCTGTTGGTGACCAGGACACGACGCTTTTTTGAATGTTTCGTGTCAACCGGGGAGTGTCGTGGTCGGTCGCATCCGTGCTTGGGCAGTGGACAAAGGATCTCAACCATTGTTTCGAACAAGAACACGATTCGAAGAATCCTGACGGTGCTTCAGACCTCTGGACTGGCATGCGATAACACGACGGCTTCTTCGAAGGACTGTCATCGATGATCAGGTGTGCGGCATGATGGCCCAGGGATTCCATCATTGGCATTGGTTGAGGAACGGGTGCCGATATCTTGACGAGAGCAGAACTACCGAGCAACTAAAGGGGCACCAAAGCGATCGGTGAACTATGGGAGGGTTGCGTGCCTGGACTCATTTGCTATCATGGTGAGAGAAACACAGTAATGATCCTCGGCACGAACGCAAGACATCATAAGTGCCAATAATATCTCCGAGAGTGTGGTGATTGGCGGTCACGGGGACAATGAACAGGACCACGACGATGCAACTCCGTCGAATTCCTACGAAACTTATCGCTACGAATAATCCTGGGGCACTTATCAAATCCGAACGAACCCTTTGAGGAAATGGCAAGAGAATTCCAAGCCTGGTGTTGGAAGGATTGTCATCAGTGATTCAGATTGGGAGACACTGGTAATCGATAGTCCATCTTACGGCAGAGTGACCTGAAGATAATCAGTCATTTTTCTGAGAGGTGTGTCAGTGGATGGACTGGACGACAACTGTTTTGAAAACGGAAAAAGTGGGCCTTGTGGATGTTGCGTTGGTAAAAAGTCGAATTTCGTTCATGCGGCATACCCCGAAAAGGCTCATTCGACCGTGGTCGAGGCATCCATTGTGACGCAGGAAGAAGTATGTGATCGGATGGCCGAATTCATCGAGATGAATGCTACCGACCAACTTTTTAGCATGCGAACTATCTGCTGCGCATGATGTAATCCATGCTGGCTACTGTTCGTTTGTTCGATGCGTCAGTCGGCATTGGATTATCGAGTAAAGTGTTGATGCCCAAGGAGCACAAAATAAATGATGAATTCAATCCATGGTGACGGAAACTAGGAAAGACGACATTTAGTAAAGAGTTGACCTTCCAAACTTCATTCTTCGCTGGAGGTACGGAAATATGTTTGAGATGTCCTAGACCAAGGTCACAGCTAAATTGAAAAACATGGATCGAAAGAATTGGTCGAAGCACTTGTTACTAGCATTATTTTACAGTGTGCTCTCTAGTACGCAAATGTATTATCAGCGATATCTCAAATTATTATTTTGTCACCACCGAAATAGTCCTTGATCACCATTGATAACGGACCCATCGCTTCTAGGGAACTCATCGTGAAGTCCCATATCCCAGAGTTTACGAGTCACTCCATCCGGACAGTATACGACAGAAACCCCCATAGAAGCGATTTGGTCACAATTTCCAAACTCATTGTCGAAAAATAGCATATCTTCATAATTGATACCTGTCTTGGCATGAATTCTTCGAAAATGAGCCTTCTTTGAATCCTTTGCAATTTCCACAGGCCCATTGAATATGTTGATAAGGTGTATAGGCTGACTTTTTTCATTCACGGTAACTTCGAACTTCGACAACAATTCCCTCGCCCAATCTGGTTCATCCGTTCTACTGCTGATGCCAATTTTTACACCATCGAAACACTCTTGCGTATAAAGTTCCTCAAAAATGTTCCGAATATCGCCCAAAAGCCTCACGGGTTGGTTGTTACATGTCAGCATATCTGGAATGTTTTCCGGGTCCTTTTTGAACGGAGACCCGTACATCAATTGGTACATTTCCGGTGCCCACACGCAGCCGTCGAGGTCAAAAATGATTGCTTTCGGCAGCATCTTTGCGAAGTTCTTGTGTCGATCGCTTGCATACAGTGTGTGTAGATTAAGGCATCCGTTCTTTGTGGTAGCGAGGAAAGTGCGATGCTTGTCAATCGTTGTCGACAGAGTAGTTTTCGGTGCGAGGAACGCGATGGTTTCGAGAGCGGAGAAGACGAATAGCAAAGATGTCAGTCTAGCAATCATGCTTAACACCGTGCTTCTATTAATTGTACCTTCTTGGAACTTTCAAGTTGGTGATTTGTTTTTCAGCCGAAGATATGTCCTCTAGTATATTCTTTCCCATACTCAGTGGAAGAGTCCACCACCACTGCCTTCGATGCTTTACTTTGTCGACCGGTCATGCGATCCATATTTTTTTCAGATTTGTTCAGATTCTTTTCAATTTGTAAAGTTCGACTCACTTGAACAAAAAAATGAAGGAACTCTTTGAATTCATAGTTGCCTTTTCATATTCATAGTAGTAGTTTCCTTCAGTACCTTTTTCCAATTGCAATTTAATCCTTTGGGCCCTTTGTTAATGGGTCATTCCCAATAACATATCATGTGCACCAGCTCATGAGACTGAAAATGTTCACTCAAGAATTCCAATAAATATTTATGTCAGATACACAGATCTTGGTTGTCATGGGCCCACAACAACCAGTACCTGAGTATCTGAGATACATAAATGGAGCTGGCCAGGAAAAAAAGACATATTTCAATTTTATCGGGAATGACCCAATCCTATCTTAGTTTCCCACCTGCCACAAAATGTGCAGAAGCAACAAACATGGTGTTGTGGTAATCTATTGACTTTTTGCTACAGCCTGCATTATTAACAAAAATGAAACAGCAGGGGCCATGCCAACAAGTGACTTCCTGACTTTGATGAACCCTTCAATTCAGATTGTAAATAGTATTCCTTCCTTAAGAACATGCAGGAGGTATCTTCCATTCACTATTACTAACATTACTATTTTCTTGTTATTCTGTTTTTGTTTAATTCATTAGCACTGCTAGTTGATATTCTATTCAAGAATCCTGTCTGGCAACAGAACCAGAATGGTGATAAAGTCTCTGAGGCTGGAATTTCAGAACTATTCCTTCATTTTGTGTGAACCCACAGGAGTGTTATATATTCACTATATAGGTCTGTTTTTCTTCATCATTTTAAGCACCTCTTTGACTTTTTTACTAGTTATGATATCTGGCTCCTCTCCACTTAGAACTTTAGTAGCCTTATCTCTCCCTAGCTGTTCCTCTAACTCTTCCAGAAGTTCGACATTTCGTTTCCATACTTTTTCAGAATCGCCATTTAAGGCATCTACTGCTACGCCAACTTCCTCTTCTCGCAAAATGTGGAATATTGGGAATGGGCTTCTATTTGTTAAATTGTCAATATTGTCCCCTGATCCTTCAAACTCAAAATATGGATGGAAAGGAGCGATTTGGATGCGTCCACCAAGATCATTGTCAACCAAGACTCCGTCCTGCAGCATATTGTAAACTTCAAGGAATGAAAGGAAATTCGAAGGGAAAAGATCTGGACAAATCATCAAGGCTTTCGCAGCAAATTATATTCATGATATGAGTAGGGCTCATTAGAAAAGTTGATAGCAACGATTTCATTTTCAGCATTGAACATCGAGATACGTACAAGTACCTGGTTGTTTTTCCCGGACCAAACATTCCCCCAATACCTTCGCTAGGATATCTACCTGATCCGTTCCACGAATAACTTCCAAATTCATTTGCCTTTTTTGAAAAGGTTTCTCCGCGAAAGGACATAGATTGAGACCAATCACTGCTCGTTGCACCCAATCTAGTGTTCGATCTAGTATATCCTCATCTTCTTTTGGCGATCGCTTCAAAATACACTCTCTTGGATGTTCATCAGGTATTCTCGAGGACCAATGCTTACAGCCAGAAGAAAACGTGCAGCGCGAGGGAGACACAGATGACAGATTCGGATGTCCTATAAATGCTTTCGCACGTGATATCGAAACCGTCGTAGCAAAAAATAAAGCTCTCCGGAAAGATAGAGATCGCTGCATCGGTCGACTTGAAACGCAACGACGAGATATCAAAACCATTTGCGACAAATAGTACTTGATCTTCGTTGATAAAGTGAAACAGGATCCAAAACGGAGGTGATTGCCGCTTGGTTCAAAACGCTTGTGTCATTGATTGAAGGTGACTCTTGTAGATTGGTGGTAAGTCAGTGGTGCACGATAAAGATGATGGGTGAATCACTCATTTGATGGAAAAATATTCCCAGCTCGGAGAATTAACTCATTTCCTTGTTTTACAAACGACATAAACTCATTTCCTTGCATATTTCCGTTTTTAGTGAATTGTAAACTCATTTCCTTGCATTCGGCCATTTTA
>CAACVS010000442.1:14916-26068 GCA_900660405.1 Pseudo-nitzschia multistriata
GATACGAGTCCGCTGATACGAGTCGCTGATACCGAGGTTGCTGATACGGAGGTTGCTGATACGAGGATGCTGATACGGAGGATCCGCTTGTACCGCTGATACGAGCCGCTGATACGAGCTGCTGATACGGAGATGCGGAGGATGCTGATGCGGAACGCTGATACGGAACGCTGATACAGAGAACGCTGATACGAGGATGCTGATACGGAACGCTGATACGGAACGAGTTGCTGATTACACCAGTATTGGTGCGGATCCATCATGAGAGACTTTCTGATACGGAAGATGCTGATAAGAGTCACTGATACGGAGGATCGATGATGATACGGAGGATCGATGATGATACGGAACGCTGATACAGACGATGATACGGAACGCTGATACAGACGATGAGTTGCTCATACGGAGGACGTTGATACGAGTTGCTGATACAATACGATACAGAGGGGATATAAAACACTAATACCAATACTATCTCTCCTATTTTCATTCTTTTATTTGTATTGCAAGGAGCACCATGGTCCTCGTTGGCTCTTGTCTTGTATTTCAACACTGTATTCAGTAGTTTCCTGTTGTTTAACACTGTTTTCAGTAGTTTCGCTCCTGCTGTTTAACGTCAAACTCCTAAGTGATGCATTGGTTTTTCCTGTTGTTTAACGGCAGAATTTTGATTACTTAGAGAATGCAAGGAAATGAGTTTATAAAATGGCCGAATGCAAGGAAATGAGTTTACAATTCACTAAAAACGGAAATATGCAAGGAAATGAGTTTATGTCGTTTGTAAAACAAGGAAATGGGTTAATGGTCCTTCCCAGCTCAAAAGAAATGTGTGTTTGATCTCGAACGAAATTTTTCTTTCACCTCCTGCCTCTCCACGGTATCCGCCCTCGTTTACGCGCGAAAAGTTCGCGCACATAATTTGATGGTACGGTTCGTACAAGTCGTGTACAGAATTTTTTCAAACATTTAACGGGTAAGGAATTTTTAATTTTCCCCACGCTCAAAGACGAGAAATACCGTGAGGAGAATTGTTCTGATAATTTCAAATGAAGAAAATTTTTTAGGCCTGTTCCATACTGTAAATTATTTTTCGTGCTGCCTACGGTATGTTATGTACAGTATGACAATAGTCACTGATAATCTTTCCTTCAGTAAGAGAGTACGTACTTTAGTACCGTATTGAACCTTCATCACAAACGATGCCAGTAAATTATGTCTTAAATGCCAATTTTACGATTGCTCTTACGATACCATCCTACGCTCGCCCTACGGAACCAGTGTTCCCACCGTAAAATAATGTGTAGAATTAGTACTACTTTACTTCCTAATTGGTATGTACGATACCATGCACTACTCTCCTGCGGTTAGACGTTTAGAGCGCTATTTCTAAGAGAAAAAATAGTAGCAATGCTCCTTTTCTGTTCTACAGGTTGTCAAGTACAGAAAGTATGTGAAGTCCCCATTGTCCGTTGTGAACTCCTAACTGCACAGAGTTTGTGTAAGCAATGTTGAACTTTCACGAAAACAGTATCGAAAGTACCACAAAGTATTACGACATTAACGGTTTGCTCAACCACTCTGTTGGTATAGTGAACAATAGCCTATTGGAAGTGCGCATTATTACCTAATTGTACGTTACTTATGAAAAGAGAACTACGGTAATAAGAATCCTTTACAAAATGGCGAACCGAGTCGAGAAAGTGGTGCGTTTAGATCGCGCTAACGGTTTCTTGCCGTAGAAAACTCTGCCTGAAGTAGAACCGCCACGACTTTTTTTTGTTTGACATCCCGTATTCGTACGAGGACTTCGACGGAAGAATCAATCTTTTTCTACCCAACACCCCTAAGCAATGTAGATACTACACGTTAATTTAATCGTATAAAATTTACGTATGGTGTGATTAGGAGTATTAACGTTAGCGACGACTCTTGTGTACTCGTAACCGCCAATTCTTTCTATTACGCTCGGCGATGAGCAGCACCTCGCTTCACGTTCACCACGGGTTGTCGTGTGCAAATGCACATAAAGTATCGAAAATACTTATTTTGATTCCTAAATCCATATTTTACAACAAACAGCACCAACATGACGATCCGAGTTGAAAGAGAAGCACTGCTTTCCGTGATAAGTACATCACCATCATTAAAACCAAACGCAACAACAACATCAGATGCATCAAAGCCATGCAATCCTTGCATACAAGACGACAACGAATACGTAATCGTTGACTCGGTACCTACGAAATCATTCTTAATACGAAAATCGGGAGACGACGATGCGGCGTCTGTTTGTACATTATCTACGTCTTCTGTTTCTTCCTGCGATTCTTCAACCGACATCTCTAGCATTGACCGCAGAGTTTCTTTTGCGTCCCAACTGGTAACCGACGTTTGGACAAGAGAGAGGACTCTTCCCGAAGACGTATCCAACCTTTACTACAGTTCTCTTGAGACACAAACAGTACGTATTTGTTTTCTGCGTATGGATATCCTCTACGTAGACGTTGGTACAAACTTTACATGAGTTCTTCCGTCCTTAATTGATTTTTTCGTCTCACCTTCAAATCTTTTTCAATCACAAACGCACTTCTCTCCCTTCGTTTCTTCTGCAATACAGTTTCGTCAAGAATATCGTTTAGAAAAGAAACTAATCAGTGAACTATCAATAGATCCTGAGACGTTTCCTGTTGACGATGAGGATCTTTCGAACCTAGTCGCCGCAACTACCTGCGCTAATAGCAGTGGACGTCACCGTATTTCAAGAGTTTGCGTTGTCTACAATGACAAGCTCGAAACGTTTTGTAATCCTACCGACTTTGAGATGAACGGAGCGACGCAAAAGTTGGCGACGCTGTCCAATTCTCAAAATTCAAATTGCACCGAGAACGGTGATATACCTTCGGACTTCTTTGATAACGATAGTTTCTGGAGTGGTTCCCTTACCTGGTACTAACGGTCTTACCAGAGTCATGCATTCAATCATGAATTTTCTCGCGATGTAACTCTTTTACATCAATATATACACACCACATACATTCATATATATTTGCGAAGGATTCACGGGAACCACATCTTGTAACTGAAGCTGTTGTTAATCGAAGATCAAGGAAAACGAGGTTGAAAAAAGTCAAGCAAGGGGACGATCATCTTGTACGAACCACACAAACACACGATACATGTATCAATACTACTACCACCACTCCTACCACACAAGAACACACGCACACACACGAATCGTATGTTTTGGCTACTATTTTTCTAAACTTTTGGGGACACACAGCTTGTAACATTATTTGGAATCCATCTTTCCGAACGCTACCTATTATTTATGTTTATATATACGGCAACGTATGTATGATGATGACCAACGATTGCTTCGTTGCTCTTCGAAAAAGATGAAGTCTTTGTCACGGATCATGACAGGATGAAGTCTCTGTACTCTGTAATACCATAACGATCTAAATCTGGGAATTTTGCATTAGCACCTGAACTCTTTTACAAAAAATGTAGAACACTTCACTTTCTGTGTAGATCAGCTGAGCTAAATGCAATTGGAATGATCCGTGCTCGTGTGTTATGCTTCTTTCATGTGAGGGACGTTTTGAAACAAAAACGCAAGTTGTACGGGCCGCAGAATCGGGGCGCAGCGTTACATGAACATGTCGTCGCCCAGGGAGTTTGGCGGCGGGAGGTGGTCCGGATTCGGTTCGCCCGGCATCCGAGCTCTCCGGTCACTGCCCGGGCGAAAGCCTCGGCCGGGGTGTGGAACCCCCCCGATGCCCGGGGGGAGGACGGGATCGTACCGGGGCTGCATCGTTCCGGGGCCGCCCGCGCCAAATCCCGGTCCCCCCACCGGCCCGATGCCCCCATCCCCCGCAAACAAGGGATGGTTAGGTCCCATGAGGTTGCCGCCGACGCCGCCCGGTCTCGCGTGCCGCGGGTCTTGCCACCCGGGGGGGAGGAGGTCGCCGGAGAAGTCCCCGAGGCGGGGGGGAACGTCCATTCCCGGGACCGGGACGCGGTTCCTTCCGGAAGCAGACGCGGCAGCGGGAAAGGCCTCGCCGAGGGTCGACGGAACCGCAAACCTCCCGCCTCTCGGCTCCGTGGCGGCGATCTCGGGTTTCGACCCGGCGGGATTGAGCTCCAAAATCGCGTCCGGGGCCTTCGCCGCTTTGCGATCGGTGCTGGTTCCTGTGTGGGTAGGGCGGGCCCCACCCGTGCTGGTTCCGGTCGCACCGCGGTCCCCTGCAGGCTCCGGGCCGGCCACCGCACCGAAATCAAAGGCCCGGCAAAACCTGGTCAGGAGCCCGGACAAGTTCTTGTAGTGCAGGGAGGGAGCAATCTTCGAGCCCGAGCCCGCCTTGAGCATGGCCGCGTTCCAGGAGTCCAGGTTGACGTGGTCGGTGAGGGGAAACCCCAGGCCGAGATGGGTCGAATCGCCCCTGCCACCGGAGGGGGCAAAGGTGATCCGGCACTCGGTTCTCGCCCACTCGGTCGCTCCGACGACATCGCCGCTGGAGGGAATGCCTTCGACGTTCAGGACCACGGCACCGGTGTCCGCTTTTCGATACCGGAGGGGCAGCGGGGCGTGCTTGTTGCTGGTGTTCTTTCCGTTTGTTGTGGACCGGCTGTCCCATTCCTTCGGCAAAAACTCGGTCCGGGAAAGCTCGCGGACGGGAGGGGCGAACCCGATGCCCCCGCCCTTCCTGGCGTGGTCTTCCGGGACGCCCGTGCAGGCAAAGCCGAGGACCTCCGAGCGGAGGGCGGCGTGGAGGGCCACCGCGACGGCGGCCAGGGGGGTCGACACCACCACGGGGGCCCGCGTTTGCTGCTCCGCAATGGCCTCGATGCACGCCCTGGCCAGCGTCCTTCCCAGGTAGCTGTCGGCCTTGGCGTTGCCCCCGTCCGGTTCGTCTTCCGTGCCAAAGGATCCGTCGATGGCGATCCCCGAGGATTCCATGCCGTCGTCGTCGTCGTCGTCGTTGCCGTCTTCTCCGCCACAGCCACCGATGGATCCTCCCTTTTGCTGTGTCGCAACGTCCTGCCATTCCGTGTCGTCGTCGTTGCTGCTGGCTCCGGCGATACAAACCGCCGCCACGGGATCGCGGGACGCCATCGCTGCCCCGTCGAGGTCGTCCTTCTCGACGACGACGATTTCTTCCCCGACCGCGAGATCGCACGGAACACCGGCCCTCGTGCCCGCGACGAACCTGGAGCGGAGCTTGGCGTCGCGGATCCGGCGTCGCTGTTCCTTCTCGATGCCCTCGATGGCGGCCTTGATGGCGGGGCTATCCATGGGGGACTCGACGTGGGGACACGCCAGGAGATAGGCCTTGACGACATCGAACTCGTCCCTCTCGCTCGCTCCCGCCGTTGCGGTCGCTCCCCCACCACCAGCGGCGGCGGAAGCACCCCGGGATTTCCCGGTGGCACCCATCGTCCCGGTGAGTTTGAGTTTTTTGGTACTAGGAACTTCAGGTGCTGGGTTCTGGTTTGCTGATGCCGGCATGAGCGGGTGGCGGCGTCGATGGTGGTGGGTGTGGTGCTTGTCTACCAACGGAGATTCTTGCAGAGACAGACACTAGAGTTGTTTCAGTTCCGAACGCGAAAGGTTTGCAAATCGACTGTTGTGGAGAGCAACATTTGATGTTCTATCCGAAAGAGAAAAAAAGAATCGTATCGTATTTTGAGAGTTCGTTGCTTCGTTCACCGCACGTATGCTTTGCTATGATGTTCATCACTTCACGGTAGGTACGATAGTACGGTATGTAGAAGTAATACTGGTGTATTTTTCGTGGATCTTCTTCGAATCAACTCTACTACGGTAACATACTGTAGCGTTGGTACCGGTAGGATGCCGGACGTGTTTAGAGCGAACAAATCAAGAGTACCGTACGTACCTTCCTCGTACCACTGATACATACATCGTACGAACCGTGCCGGACGCAAAAGGTTCTCGTTGTATCTTCATCATTTTTTCATTCTTCTCGTGACTGGGTGCATGCATAGGCTATGCTTGTGCTTCTTACGGTGCATCACGGTACGGACATCGCTCGCATAGCATAGCATACTTACTGCATATGTATGCACGGGAACGAGCTACGCGCGAAATATTCTAATTTTGAAAATTTAGCAGTAAATTGAGCGCATGAAAAGACTTTTTACTAAAATAATATTTTTGCCATATTTTTCTGCAAAGGGTAGAACCAATCGGATCTGATCGTCGCGTATCGTATCGTACCGTATCGTAACGTATCGTAGCGTACCGTACTTTTCTTGCGCATCCATCATGTGATACCACCATCCGGTTCGAGACTCTAATCATTATCATCTAGGTGATGCAGTAGAGCAGTCGCAGTGGCATCTCTCCATCGCGATCCAAACACAAACCAACATTTGTCTCGCCGGCAAGCGCTGTCGCAAACCCCCAGAAAAGGAACCCCTTCCCGGACCACCAGCCGACGCTCGATCCTCCCTTCTTTCCGCGCCGCGGTTTGAGACACGACCATGCCAAACACCGTTGTTTCGTGGGTGCTGGTGGTGGCAGCGGCAGCAGCAGCGGGATGCTTCCGGTCCGGTCCGTTCTTGGTCGCGGAGGCGTCCTCGGCGGCCGGAACCGAAACCCTCGTCGGAATCGTCGGCAAGGATTTCGTCCTGCTGGGGGCGGACTCCAGCGTGAGCCAGAGCATCGCCCTGACGGCGTCCAACCTCGACAAGATCGCTCCCCTGGCCGATCCCTTTCCCGACGCCTACGGGGACGACGGAGGCAGCAGCAGCAGCGCCGGCAACCCCGGGCATTCCCCGGACCACCATTGGAAACGACGAACGCAGCGACGAAACGGCCAGCTCCCCATCATTGCCGCGGCCGCCGGAGACGCGGCGGACTCGGATCGGCTGCTGAGCTACCTGAGGGCCATCGGCAGCGTCGAGGAATACACGAACGGGGGGGTCGGGTGCGACGTGCGGCACGTATCGCTGGACGACGAGGAGTCCGTGGAGCCCAGCGGGGGCGGGCGGCTTCGCGCCGGCGGGGGCCTGGACGCCCGTTCCATGGCGCACCTGGCACGGAGGTGCATCTGGGAAAAACTGCGGTCCCGGACGCCCTACCGGATCTGCCTGCTGGTCGCGGGGATGGTGGCAAGGGATGGCGGAAGGCCCGGGTCCACGGCGTCCGATTCTAGTGGCGCAGCAGCTGCGGGCAGGACCGGGCCTGCCTTTGCGTCGCAAAAGGTCCAGAAACAGGTCCGCCAGGCCTGGAAGGCGGGCCCAGACACCGAAACCGGTGGGGACACGGCGCCTTCGGACCAGAACGGCGCACCCACCGGGCCGTACCAGCCCCGCCTCTATTGGCTCGACGAATACGGATCGTGCCAGGAGATCCAATACGGAGCCCACGGCCACGGCGCCAACTTTTTGCTGAGCCTCCTCGACCAGAACTACCGGCCCGATCTGACCCGGGCCGAGGCGATCCGGATCATGAACGAGTGCTTCGAGGAGCTCCGGAACCGCTACGTCATCAACTCGCCGGAGGCCCCTTGCATCAAGTGCGTCGACGCCCGGGGGATCCGGTGGCTGCCGCCCTCGGTGCCGCCGCAGACGCAGCGGGGGCGGCAGGGACGAACGAGCCAGGCGGCTCCGAAATATGAGAACGACAACGAATAATGAATGGCAACAACCAAACGAGACGGTTGGTGGTCGGTGACGAACGAACTAAGTTCCATATCGCACCTGGGTGATACTTTAATATTCTTTGCCCTACAAACCATTCGATGTGGGAATGTTGGCGCAACGTGAAAACCTCAACAAGGAACAGCTTACTCCACCGCAGCTACTCCATAGGAATCCAACCACCAATGATGGGGGCACTACAGAGAATACTATAATTGAATAAAGGGTTCTGAAAGTTTGATAGTACCAATGCAGTGGGTACGTGTCGTAGTCTCTTTCTAGCAACACGCTACTAGAAGTAGTACGTCACATAGTAGTAGCTGCAAGAATTGCTACCAGACAATTCAATGATAGTGTGGGCTACATAACAGTACCCTTCCTTTGTTTGGAGACGCCTTGGTTGTTGAGATATTGATTCCACAATTGATAACAATATTACTAGTACTACTACTAGTACTAGTATTATCATCATGGTGTCACTGGTGGTTTCGATTGCAGAAATAAATCTGTCCGTAGGAGCACGTACCTGTACGACTACGTAGTACTTCGTACTTTACGTACCGGCCGGTACTATTTTAGAGATTAGAGACAAAAATCGCGCGTGATTCTGGTACCCGTCCCGTCCCTTCGCGCTTTTCTTTCATCGCGCGGAAATAGTTCTAGCGAGCGCGGTGATCGCTGAAACGTCCTGTCAAAAACATTCTCTCAAGGAAAAGTCCGAAATAAAATCTGAAGTGGTGGAATCAGTCTCGAATTCAAATCCATCGTAAATGATTCCATCATCAATCAGTCAGCTCAACAGCAGACAGACAACAAGCGCTGCGCATAAGCATACAAAAAAACCGGACTTTATCAGATAGAACAAGAATGTCATCGATAATCTGACTTACTCCATACTGTATACTGAGTGGAACGAATGAGCCAAAAGAAACACGAATTATAGATCACATACCCTCAGCAACGCTTTGTGTTACAACAAGGAAAGTCGGAATGGGAAACACAGGATCATCGGCGTCGCCGCTATCGGCAGGGACTTCAGTTAGTATCATGGTCGATCAAAGAGAATCGGAATCGAAAATGATGGCTGTTGCAAGCAAAATATCCCTGCGAAAGGCCCGAATATTGGCATTGCGAACTGCGATGTTACACTTTTCTGACGACTCGGGAATGATACATCGAGATGGATTTGACAAAGCTTTGGTCTATGCCAACCTTTCGCAAGTCAATGTCCTCGATCTGTTGTTCACCATGTGGGATACTGCTCGCGATGAAAAAGTATCAGTGAAAGACTTTTGTATAGGAATTTCCCCTTTGGCGTGTCCGCAGGATGACCTTTCGTCAACAATAGATTTTGCTCTTCGCATGAGTTGTGAGAACGGTGTGCAATACATCAATAGACAAGGTTTGCGTGGGATTTTGACGGGTAAGTCATCTCAGTTCCAAAGTGGATGAGTTTCAGAAATTTCCATATTGATATAGCGATAGAAATTAAAGCTTCCTCTGGTTGTTGTTCATCGCACCAATTTTAAAATCCAAACAGGGATAAATTCGACCGCATCATATTTTGGAGACTCGCATCTGTCGCAGGAAGAGATCGAGAAAATAGTGCAAACTGTTTTTGAGGGCGAAGTAGACCAGAGCCATGAAGGTAAGCAAGCTATTGGGGTTATTTGGTACTTGCTAATGCTGTGTAGATACAATCCATCGTTGACTAGGCTTTTTCCAACACTTTGTGCTGCATTCCTCTACCATTAGATTGTAGCATTGAACTATCGAGGAATCCGTACGTAAAACGCTTCGCATCGGGTAGAAAGAGGTCCAATGTTCGGTTCAAAGAGGATTTGGTGACAGAATACGTATTTGAAAAAGACGGTCTCGTGACGGAATACGAGACAAATGATGGAGGCGCTCGAGTAACATCATCGACGATTATCTTTAAGGAACGCGAGCCCGAGTCTATAGAATCGAGGGATGATGTCGATTCATATACAGAACAGTACCTTCCACTTACGGAGACCAGAGAAGGACCCTCTTTGGACACAAGAGAGGAATCAGAAAATAGTAGTAACTGCGGCAACTCTGTCGCTCAAAATCGCGACCCACCTTCTTCTGACATTCATGGCAAGGTCCCAAGCTATACGGACATCCGTGATCCTCCTTGCAGGAACTCGTATTCGACATACCGACGAATACCATCTATAGCAGGATCAAGAGACCCACCAGCAAGAGTGAATGAATAATTTATATTTTTTGTACATAACCCGTCTCCATAATTTCATTGTGAAATGTTCCGAAATGAAAACACAATTGAGGCCAATACATCGAATTGGGGGGGTTCTATTGGGACGTTCATCACTTATAGCTCGTCTCGTCTATGGCATCTTAAGCTTTCGTTGCTGCTGCTGCAAGCATGGCACAACTCCCATCTCCTTTTCAGTTCCTTATTGACATTCGATACTCTGGCAGTTCGTAGTACTACGTACGTACTCGTATTCGATCCAAACGCAACTAAACTAAAACCTTAAAAAATTCATTCGTGGTACGATCCATTCCCACTAGAGCTATTAATGGTAAGTCCCGTACTGGCAAGTTATTGGCAATTCCGAACCTCCAGGGCCGGMTGGCTTGCCTGCCATGCGCATGTACCCCCTGTACATTCAGTACTGCGGTACTAATTATACGTAATCTACGTACATATTTTTATACAGCGAATCAGTACTGATGCACCTCCATCCACCAATGCTGCACCTCCACCGTCGACGTCGACATCAAATCCATCAAATCCATCAAATTCCGAACGTTCTTTCATACTTTTCGGCAAGCGTTCATTCCATCCGCAAGCGTTCATTCATACTCAACCGCAAGCGTTCATTCATACTCAAGCRAAACGGCTGTTAACAGTCTCATACTCAAGGAACTGGCGTGCGGACGCTTCAATACACAAGGAACTGGCGTGCGGACGCTTCGATACTCAAGCAACCGGCCTGCGACGCTTCGATACTCAAGCAACCAGCCTGCAACGCTTCGATACTCAAGCAACCGGCCTGCGACGCTTCGATACTCAAGCAAACGGCTCTTGCGTTTGCGGATACTCAAGCAACCGGCGTGCGACGCTTCGATACTCAAGCGATTCGCGTTTGCGTTTGCGGATACTCAAGGGACCGGCGTGCGGACGCTTCGATACTCAAGGGACCGGCGTGCGACGCTTCGATACTCAAGCAAACGGCTTGCGTCGCTTCGATACTCAAGCAAACGGCTTTTGCGTTTGCGGATACTCAAGCAACCGGCGTGCGGACGCGTTTGCGGTATTCGCGTTTGCGTTTGCGTTTGCGGATACTCCAGGGACCGGCGTGCGACGCTTCGATACTCAAGCGAAACGCCCGTTAACGTACTGATACTCAAGGGACCGGCGTGCGGACGCTTCGATACTCAAGCAAACGGCTTGCGTCGCTTCGATACTCAAGCAAATGGCTCTTGCGTTTGC
>CAACVS010000443.1:0-25757 GCA_900660405.1 Pseudo-nitzschia multistriata
AGGTTCAGGAACATGTCGCTCAGAGAAATCGCGTCCCGCTGTCTCGTCCGCTGCGTGTCGGTCACGTTGCGCTGGATCTCGGGCAGGACCTGCGGGGCACGCCACAGCCCACCCTCGTACCAGAGCTGGTTTCGATACTCGGCGTGTTCTTCCAGCCGGCCCGTGTCCTTGCGGATACGTTTCAGTTCTTCGGCCAGCTTCACCAGCGAAAGATACAGCTTGCGTTTTCCCGCTTTCTCCTTCTTGATTTCTTCCTTGTAATAGGAAGTATCCTTGGTTCTTTTTTTCGCAGAGGACGTCATTGCTAATTTTTTAGTTGGTTCGCCGGGTTGTTGTCTCCCTCTTCAGCTGGATCCGTGGGTTGTTTTTTTTCGGTATTGGAACGTGATAGAGAAATGCTTTACTACAGTGTCGCAGCGAGTAAGATTTGTTCATTCTTCATAGGTCCACAATTCACAATGCACCTTGACGTTCTTCGCACTTGTGGAAGCAGCGAAGGGAGAGGAATCAAAGATTTTGATTGATTCAGTCAGAATCGGGAACGACTCGTCATGATCTTTGATCTTCGAATTTTTTTAAATCATTTTTCTTTTTTTGGTGACGGTAAAAATGAAAAATAGATGGGTCGAAGGCATTGGAACACGGCACGCTTTCGAGACCTGACATCTGCTCATGATCCGAACATCATGCATCATGTACGTATTACGTACTAGTACCAGTACTTGGAGTACAAATTGTACTGATTATTTGCTACAGTACTTATCGTACATCTGTACGAGTACTCGTACAAGCATGGGATTGAACTCGGATACCGTTACAATTCTTTACAATTCTCGAAACAAACATTTCGGTAAAGTACGGGATGAATTGAAATTTCTATTGTTTTCTGATGTACGTACAGTAGACGCACGTACCGTACCGTACTGCAAGAATCAGTCACAGACGTCGTCGGACACGAGCAGCACTACAGTATTGAGGGGAAGTTTGGGGGATGTACAAAAATTTTAGTTCATTTTAAGGTGAGGAGGACGAAATCGCAGGAATATTAGAACGCGCCTTTTTGTTTTTARAGATACTATAYTTACGGTTGATCACAGTACTACTARTATACTCACATGAAAAAACGTTCACTTCCTGTTTCTTAGGTTTTGCTTGGCGCACCGAAAACACTTTCSTACACGTTTGTCATMTCATGCCTAAGTTAAAGCGCACGTCTCACATACCTCAGGGAAAATTCCAACGGGCAAGAGAAAATTCSATTGACTWGMGGAATGATAAGTCCTGGTGCATGTCAGATATGGTACCTAAGAATACAATCAAGTGGCGGTTTGCATTAATGAAAGAATATAACGTTTGTATCCACTCACTCGATCTTAGAAGTAGTGGATGAGTTGAAATCACCATGGCACTCCAAACAGGAGTATTCCATACGGCGGGTGCTGGGGTTCTACGATTCTTGATACTAKTGGTGACAAGTTTGGTAGTGGCTCTGGCATTCTTCCTCGGAGGTGCTGCCGCTGAACACGGGAGCCCCAGGGGGTGTTCGTTGTGTCCAGATGGAGGCGAAATCGAGTTCCCCRATGCACCCATACCGTTCTWTGCGCTTCCCACCGCGGACAATCCCACCTGCGGCGATCTKGCGTTTCTAGCTTCCATGGTGCCACACGACAGCATTCGTTGCACCGAAGACTTGCAGCYCCACGCTGGATACTGCGGRTGCCCAAATGTAGAGCAATCCAATATTTGCTCGTTCTGTCCGGATGGCGATGCCCCGGATCGACCCGATCTTACATTACTGATGGGAGATACATGCGAAAGTCTGTACAGATACGTGTCCTTTTTCAACCAAGACCAATGCAACTCCCTTCAATACAGCAAAATAATCGGMAACGCATACGAATGCGGATGCGATATCTCCGTGGCCAAGCTTCGTCAGGCAGATCTCGCTCCCCTCCAGAAACAACACAATTGCAACCTGTGTGCGGACGGTTCCATGCCACCGGATCCCGATTTCTATCTCGAACTGGGCCAGATGACCTGCGGTGAATACGTGGACTATGCACACTCTCTGAATCCCAGGCAGTGCGAGATCCAGTCGAGGCGGGGGACCTTTGCGTTGTTTGCCTTTCAGTGCATGTGYCCGGGTGCGGAACCACCCGCGTGCGTCAAACAGGAAAACCCGGAACTCTGTACCGTGTCTCTCCTGAATTCGGTGGACCACGACGAAAAATGCGAGTGCTATTCGTTCTGCGACGGGGAGTTCGTTGGATGCGACAAATATCCGGGACATTTCCTTGGTGATAAGTGTTCCGGAACCAAGATATCCGGCTGCAACTACGCAAGTGCCATTGTTGATGTTGCACCCGAACCCAAACCCGAACCCGAACCCATTGACCCAGATCCCAATTCTTGCAGCATCTGTCCCGACTCCTCCAACAACATCGGCAATCCCGAAGCCGTCCTTCCGCCGTTCTCCGGGATCACCATACCGGGCCTTCTGGAAGAACCGACCTGCCGGGATCTGATAGACCACCTCGGCAAAAAGAGCAAGGGGGACACCGAGTGCAAGGTGGCACAATCTCGCCTCTCGCACCTGTGCGGGTGCGACGGGGCGGAACCGAGCTGCACGCTCTGCCCCGGAGGCGTCCCGCCCTCGTTTGCGAGCGCCATGGCGACCGTGGACGAAACGTGCGAGCAGTTCGCGAGCACCGTCCTCACCTGGGARGCCGACACGTGCGAGGGGGGAGAATCGTACCTGTCGGTGATGGCGGCCCGCTGCGGCTGCGTCACGGCGGAGTGGCCGGTGTGCCCGGTTCTGCGGCAGCCGGTCCTGTGCACCGTCAAYCTCYTGCGCTCGACGGACGAGGTCTGCGAGTGCTACAATTTCTGCGGGAGCGAGTTCCACAGCTGCGCCGACTACCCGGGGCGGCTGCTGGACGAGTCGGACTGCCCGGAGGGCGCCGAGGCCATCGCGGGGTGCAACATGGCGCTCGCCACGTCGCAGCGGTGCAGCCGGGGGTCGATCGGGCCACCCTGCGACGGCTACTACGAGGAGGTGGCGCAGACCAAGCTGCGGCACAACCTGCGGCACAACCTGCGGCACTAGGGAGCCCGGAACACCCGCTCTCGGCCAACACAACTACGGGGGGGTGGATGAAACCACGGACGTCGCATCTGGTAATTTTTTCATGGCACCGGAGCGAGTCGATCATCCTTGCATTCATTCATATAATATCTCATAACACCTATCAAACACCTTTAGCGTACATAATTTTTAACAATCACAWGCCAATGATATATCAATGAAGCAGGYGGTACTACTGTTGTATTCAAAAGCTCAATACTAGTCTATTGCCGTCCTACTATTGCACTGTACAGCCCAAGCGTTCTGTGGATCGCACTCCGATCTCTTCGCTRGGCTCTTTCYSTTTCTTCTCCTCGATTTCTAGGCGTCCTTGGGTCCGTGTTCGGCCTTGAAGTGGCGCACCCAGTCGTCGATCTGYTCGTTCAGCGCCTCGTGAAAGCCCCCGCGGTGCACGAACCGATCCACCAGGGGCCGGACCGAGGGGTTGCTGACGCTCTCGATGCCAAAGTCGTGTATCTCGTATCCCTCCCCGAGGGCTATCGTCCCATCGATGTCCGGGATGGAGAGGCTTCCGGCACAGCTCAGCTCGTCGTCGGGCTTGTCCAGCTCCCACTCCAGCTTGCAGCAGAATTCGTAGATGAACCGCGTCTTGCCACGAACGACGGCGACGCTGGCGTGGCCGTCGAGCTTGGCGACCTTCTCGACCCTGGCGACCGCACCGGGGGCCGGAGAGCTGGGCGGCAGCGTGTAGGTGGTTTGTAGAAGAAAGTCGGARAGMGTCTTCTTTGCCCACTCCGTGACGTTTCGTTCTTCCCAGGTGCCTCCCGTGTTCCATACCGATGTGCCCTGTTTGCTGGCATTCGCGGCCGCCGGGGTTGGCGCCGGGTTTTCGATTTTCTTGGGCGCAATGTCCCCGATGAGCTCCCTCGATTTCTCGTCCAGTTCGTTGTGGAAGTAGCTCGTCTTTTTTCCGTTGACGACCTTGTATCCCCGAACGGGTTCCGACTTGGTGAACAGCTTGGAATCGTCGTCGTCGTCGTCACCGGTGGCGTTCGCTGCGCTGCTGCTGCTGCTGCTCTTGGCAGCGGCTGGTTTCGTGGATTTGACCGATTTGGGAGGCGGCGCGGGCATCGACACGGTGGTTTTGGTGGCGTCCTTGCCGGAATCTTTGTCCCCCTCGGTTTCCATCATCAGGGCCTTCTCTTCCTCGACCTGTTTCTTGGTCTTTGCGACGAGTTTCGTGAGCGCCTTGTTRGTCGGGTCCAGCACCTTTGCCCTCGAAAAGGCATCGAGGGCTTCCTCCGGCCGGTGCAGGGCAAGCAAGGCCTGGCCCAGTCTCCACCAGCCCTTGACGTACTTCGGATCGTCCTGGGTCGCGGCTTCGGCGGCCACCCGTGCCTTTTCGAATTCTCCCATGCTGTTCTCCACCAGGCTCAGGTTGGAGTGAAATATCGCCTCTTTGTTCTTGTCCACAAGCGAACAGCCCGTCATGGTCAGGCACTTCTCGTACAGGAGCTTCGCGTCCATCCAGGACTTGGCTCCCACGGCGGCCCGGCCCCGTGACTGGAGCTCCTCCAGGAGGCGGACCTGCCCGGCATCGTCGTCGGGGTTGGCCTCCAAGACGGCACGGTGGGGCGACATCATTGCAAACCCGCTCATAGATGGTACCGACATGGTGGCTGCTTTGGTTTGGGGTTGCGGCTGGGTACGGTGTGGTCGGGGTGCCCTTTGGGACGGGGTCTGTAAAACGAATCGGAAGTAGGAATGGTGCGATTGGAGTTTCGAAGAAAAAAATAGTAACGGGAACAAAGGATGTTGGAAACAAAATCACACACCATTCCGATCGGCCAATCTCTGAAATTCAGGAAACAAGTAGTATTCTGTCCGTCGTACGACTAACAAATATATGCACGGTAGGGCACTCTCGTATGGTCGTTCCTTCGAATGTACGTAACGGCATCTCGTGCTACACTCCTACAGCATTACCGTACTACTACTAGCAGTAGTAGGTTTCATTCCTTACAACCGGTTGTAGTAGTTGTAGCATCAGCAGTATTSTCTGTAGTTATGTGAACAAACTACTACTAGCTACTACTACTAGAAGAAGAAGTAACTGCAACAAGAAATRWTCAGAAAGTTTGTACTCCTTTTTCTTACTATGGCTTGTTGATCCTCCCACCATGTGGGGTGCGGGGCTACAGAATTCAGCGAAGTGTCATGCAACAAGAAGGCAAAGTACATCCCTTTGGTCTTTATCAGSTCGAGWCTCAATCTTCGCTTTTAACTGACAAAATGCCASATTCATGTGCAGGCGAAAAGAGGCGTTTCGGAGCTGAAATGGACCTCAACACAATCAGAAACATCATATTGAATTTCGTTAGGATATGGTGTTATTTGGATTAACATTGCTATCGCTCAGATGTATACAACGTGATTSAATCTATTTAAATTCTCTCGTGTTWACTAGTGGATACATTCAACTAATCTTTGGCTTGATAGTCTTTATCGCAATTTAAGAAACGAGTACCACGCAGTGATCCTTTCCAAACAMCGTGCCAAATGGTTTCGAAGTACTGAATAGTTGCTGATGGTTCTGCWGCTTGATTCAAGCACACCGTGKTAAACATCTCGAGCGTGCTAATCGGCTTTCGCGATTACGAGGGAGGTGCAAGATTGATAATGTCCCCCAGGCTCCTGTCGAATTCTTTCACGTTGAGCTCGTTCTCTTCCTGGACCTTCGCCTTGACCTTGTTCACGGTTTCGTCGTCAAAAAAGCCGAGGAACTCGTCCAGCTTCACCTGTGTGGCYTCGAGGCCCTTTACGACGATCTCTTCCTTGCCCGCCATGGAGTTTTTGCCCACCTTGATGTTTTCGACGTCGCTMGAGTCGAAATACTCCAGGATCGTTTGCAGGTTCTGAACGGCCCCCTGGCCGGCATCGATCGCCCTCATCTGCAGCGCGTTGCCACCGGTGAGGTACCCCGACGCGCCCACCACCGAGTCGGACAACCGGTAGTTTTGCACCATGAACTTGACGGCCAGCTTCACGTTCGCGCGCTGCTGGTCCTTGAATTTTCCGGTGGTGATCAATCGGCGCTCCTGYTGGGTGGCCTCGCGGACCCGCACAATTTTGTACTTCAAACAACAACAAAAACCAAATTGGGAAAACCGGTGAGTCACCCGTTCTTGAACGCTGAAGAAATGYTTTTGTTCCTTGAGCGCATTCTTACCAAATAGGCATCTAATGAATCGTCGGCCGCAACAGCCGGCAGCGGCTTTGTAAAACCGGCCGACGATCCAAACAGGACAGCCGATGCAACTCCGAAATTCCGAAGCGCGGTCCGCCGGGAAAATTCTGCTCCTGCGGATTCAAATGGTTGGATTCTTCGATCCTCTGTAATTCGATCTTCCACTGCAAAGATCTTCTGACTCGTTCGTGTCGAAGCAAGTGCATCCGCTGTTTGACAAAGCCCCGAGAGGCTYAAGACGAGCAGAAACGTCTTCATCAGTTGTTGGACGGCCATTCTCTCTCTGTATCTGTAGTGAACCGGAGATCTTTTTYGGAATTGTTCCTCCCTTCSTGATCAATATCCTTTACTGTGTTGTCGTCGTGTTGATGTGATGGTTACGAGWAACGATTGAAGTCGATCACTCGATCACACAGCAGCTTTCGTACGGTACTACGTACAGTAYGTAGGTGTTCGATGATGTTTTTATCGGTGTTTTTGAAGTTCGAAAAAGTCAACGCTGTTCAAAAGTGCGTGTTCGAAGAACAAGATGACATTTCACCATATGTTATTTTGGTATGATACATATGACTCATATGCATTTATCAAATATTCGCTTAATAGTGGAGTTAATAGTAGTGCTAGTTCTGGTGGTTCTGGGCTGTTGAACAAGGTACGACTACCACTACAAAATCGAAGAAGTCGCACTTCTAGTGAGAGGATTTGTGGAATTGATWGCAGAGCTACTAAACTAGTGGTAGTAGTGGTAGTAAAAAGCCTTTAGAATTACTAATAATGAGGGCATCGCAACAAACCGAAACAATATTTCTGGTTATGGAGTATTAGTATTCACACTATGATTGTGCACAACCACGCTATACTTCCTGAACAAGAAAGCACTTCTATAACTGGATGATATGCATGCATTGAGCATCTAATAAGTCGAATATTATACTTTTTCATCGCTTTTCTTGAGAMATCATTTTGAATTTACTCAGTACGGGCGCACTTGTATTCTTKTAAGGAGACCAGGKWTACCACGAACCGAGGGCCTGTGAGTTGATGCAATTGATGCCGCCYAWATATCCATTATTCCATCTGCAGWTTTTGTGCCTTTAAGATGTTTGTTCGATAGGCTTCGATTGCCTCCGTTTCCACCAGGTAGGTTCCCAAAGGATTGCCGCACCGCGTTCGAATGTCGTCGTTGGTCAGACCGCGGCCGTCGCTGCCGCTACTGTGTTTCGGATGAACATGGGAGTCATGCCAACACGAACAAGCATCGGCCTGACAGTTGATTCCGTTTCGAACACAAAARCAATCCGCGTCCTTGCAGCAAGGTTCTTTTTCGACAGCCTTGTGCAAAATCTTTTCCATTTGTTCCCTAGATGATGAGGCAACTTTTGAATCATAGAGGTTCCTTTTCTTGAGTTCTTGAACGAGCTTGCTAGGTTTCAGACGTCGATGCTGAGCTTTTTTCCCGCCACTTCCGTCTGATGGCGGAAGGTAGACGACTAGTTTGCGACAGTTACATCCCGTGGCACCGGATTTATTGCGTTCGAATCGTATTTGCTCGAGTTCGTTGCGAACATGATGGACCATTGCTTGATTGTATTCCTCATTAAACTTCCCCTTCATGCTGTTCCCCAGGTCGTGGTTGCCTACAGAATTGGAACGTGACCGCCTGTTGTTGTTGCTGTTATGGTTATGATTACCGATCGAATTTGAGCGCGCTCTTCGAACGCTGTTGCTGTTGTTGACATGTTTTTGGATCTCACTACACGTGAACTCACTAGCGTCGAGAAAAATTGCGTGGCGCTCGTCTTCGGAAACAGATCGAAAAATCGGGTTTTTAATCCGTGATTTGTAGTCCCACTGGCGAGTCTCGTACACAACATTGCAATTCTCCTCACTGCAACTTTCGCCGCATGCAGCGCCTGCACCGACCATTTGGATAACTTTCTCATCAAAAGGTGCGACAGGATCGCTTTTCTTCTTCGACGAAGGCGAAGACTTTTTCGACGGAGACTTCGGTGATCCAGGCACTTTCTTGTCTCTCGCAGATAACATGGTAGTCCATCGCTCATGCAATCGTTTTTGTTTGCTCGTTTCATATTCGTCTAGTGGAATTTGGTCAAGGTCTTCGTGACCTTCAAGTTTCATTCCTAACGGCCATCCACCATGCGCTGGTACTGTATCCGTGCTGAAAGCCCTAGGGAATTCTCGTATTGAGACGTCAGAAAAAGACACCCCTTTGAGGGTGTTCGCTTCCTTCTGCTTAGCGGCCTTTTTCTTTTTCTTTCGTTGAAGTCTCTTTTTTTGATTTTTCTTTTGATTCTTAGTTAGCTTTGTACTGCTGCTGTCTTGCTGGTTTTGGTCGTTCTTGCTTTCGTCGACCAATGATAGACTGGAAAAATCATTATTGACCCTTCCATTAATATTGTTCTTCGTATCCAGAACTTGAGGAGGAGCRACCGTATTTATGTTTTCAAATGTCCTGTTGTATTGCTGCTGAAAGTAGCTTTCATCCTCCGATTCGTCCGATGATGAATCCGAATCCAGGACTAAGAGGTATGACTTCGATGGAGGTGGTGGAGGTGGCATAGTTGAAGACTATCATGTCATGGAATTGTAGATAATTCGCATGTCAAAGATATCGTCGGAATCAGCCGGAGTGTGTCCTATGGATTCAGAATTCAGTTTTACTCCGCTGTTTTCCGTACTGATACCAGTTTTTTTTTCTGATGTCTTTTCGTTTTCGGTTAGAAACCATCTTGTGGCCCAGCTTTTTGGTGACGTGTTGACGGTTTGATCAAGGTCACTTCTACGTTGGGGGGCGYAGTTCTCGTACTGTGCGTAGGGATCTTTTTAACTAAGTACTGTACTGTGGCTGCAGGTGAGTTGCGAAAAACGCTTCACCGCACCACACCAATTGGTACGAAAATCGCATCGTATGTACCGTACCTGGTAAGTACTCTTGTTCGATGGTGCTGTATCAACGAAGGTGGTAAGTATTGTTTGTTAAACACAAGAAATTTTCAAGATTTCAAGATTGAAGCTACTAGTAATTTGAAAAYTGAGCATCACAGATTGCATACTACAAGTATCAGTGCAAAAAGGCACTTAGTAGTAGTACTGAACTCGTCCGTGCCAACTTGCATGTACTAGTTTTATCTTTAGGATGATAGTATCACTCTCCGAACACTAACTCTGGTGATTCCTACCRATTGATTGTGCATTTCAGCAGGAATCATTCTCCATTCAGATGGTGATGAGAATAGGCAAATGCTATCAAATGGCAATAATATCATCCTAAATAATTAGGAAGAAGTACTCGCRATGAATAAGGAAAAGAAAAAAGTAAAATTATTCATAAAGAACACAAAAACCCTTATTGGAGGCACTATTTTCTTAACCCATTTCCCCTGACATGTTGCTGCCTTCGAGTATCAGCGTACAAATATTCTTATTCTAAMCCCAWTCTTGGTCTGCTTCGTCATATTCCATCAAGGCACGTAAGCACTTTCGATTTTCTCTCCAAGAGGTAACAGAGCATCCATCCATGGAAGTGCTCGGAAGGGCAAGTCCATGCAGATGGTCCCGCTTTCTTTTTTCTCCTCTTCCTTTTCCTCTCTTTTTCCCCAATTTWTTCGCTGATGTAGAAAGYGAAGAAGGCATCTGCTTGGACTTTTCCTTTGATGGGATCGATTCAGAAATCGATGAGAGACTTGTGCGCACCCTATCGCCAAACCTCATCATTGGTCGCTTCTGATGGGAAGTCAACCAACCCGAATGCGCTGGCAAACTTCTCGTGGAGGAATGCACTTTGTGTCTTCCTGAGTTATTTGAAGCAATACTCCAACTCTGACGATATTCAGGCTCGCTCAAGTASGAATAGTCGACCGTCCAGTCGTCCCCCTCTTCCCATGGTGCTTTTGTGTTTCTAGAAGCAGGCTTTGGAGATGGTSCCAAAGTTGAGCTTTTRGTAGCCACAGGATCTTTAGAATAGAAAACCTGCATATTAGATGTGTCGGCCAACTTATCAGTACAATGTTTTTCTTTTTGGTTTGCGGAAGTTGAATTCGGCGAAGGTTTTAGGCCAAGCAATGAATCGACACAACCAACGCGACATGTCCGCTGGCAGCGTCGCAACAAACACGGAGAACAGATGTCCTCCGTTGGCGATAGTTGAGATCCGTAGTATTGCAGCTTTTGGAGGCAGACATCGCATGTTTGACAATCCAAAGTTCGTCGGCATCCTTTGCACATCCCACAGCGATAGGTTGGTGCAAAAGGAACAACACGAGAATTCGATCTAGGATTGGGAGTGCTCAAAAGATAATCACTCCTCGAACTCTTTATCGTTTCCTTTTTCATGCTTTCATCGTCGTCTTCATTGCAAACTGATGCGTACTTCCTTTTATCCGACCGAAAGTTCGAGGAGAACAAGCCCTTAGGTCGCAGACTAGAATTTTGCAATGAGACTTCTCTCGGAAGTTGAAAAGAAACAGATCCTTCAGTTCCTGACACCTTGGACTCGAATCCAGACCCAGCCAAAGAATCACTACATCCCCAAATGCGCTGTCGTCGACTTGTAGATGAACAAGATCTCATGTCGCCGTTTCTACCATAGTTTGAGACACCACGAGGTGATCGTTTTTTATTTGGTATAGATGTCCCCGTGTAGTCTTGATCATGATCCGTAGATTTGATATTTTCCACGTCGCTTTGGCCCCGGAAATCATCATCGAAATTATTTTGTGAACCATGGCTATCGCTTGCAACAAAATCACTGTTCGATTTTCTGTAGATTTGATGATGATCAAACCTAGAAGGTCTGTTCCAGTCGCTTGTTAGCTCGCTGGTGACAGATCTCGCATCATTGGAATCTCTGCGCGAGAAGTCGCAATTTGTACTTCGGGCTTCGACAAGATGTGGATCCATCTCTGAGACACTGTCGCTGTATGTTTTATTCCTCTTCTCTTCTTCAATCTGTTCGTTGGCATTGCCACTTTGATTGCTGTTCGATGTCCCTTCTGACGAATGACTAGTGGACAAATTGTCATTATTGACATCAAAATTGACGTCTATATCACGACCTCTGCGAGAAAAACCKCTGCAATTATCTGGTTCCATATTGGTCGTCGCTTGCGACAAGCAGGCCTGTGTCACCTGATTTGCAATCGCCTGGACGGCAGATTCATCCAGTGAGGATGGAAGTGCGATGGATTGACCATTGCTGCGTCCGCCTCTCTTATGTCCCCTGGCATTGAGGTTTGTCTTTATTTTTATTTTCACCGAGAAGGTTGTGGTCGAACTATCAAATCGAACTCGTTTTTTCGAAGCTGTGGCATTCGTTTCTTGCTGCCGTAATGTGATATGTTCTTCTGTTGAATGTCTTCGAGGTGAGCTAGATCCGATGAAGCTGGTACCGATACGAGAGGACATGTTTCCGGCTTCTTCATTATTCTTAATAGATATTTCACTCGGTGAAAATTTGTGATCGCTTTGCAATTTGTTGTGTTTAGTCTTCCTTATCGACTCCCTCGAATTGTTCGAAGCCTTCTTACGAGCGACTCTTGCATCACTATTGTAATCTTCCAAACTTATAGAGGGCCGAATTGGAGAGTTCTGAATCTCGTCAACAACGGGCCGAATCTCAGAYTTTTTGCTTCTAGACTGACTGGAATGAACGGAATACTCCTCCATGGAGAATTTTTTGTGACGCTTACGCTGCGCGCGTTGACTCGATGACGACCTACTTGGTGACACCAACTGAAGGTGTGAATCTTTTACTCGCAACGCGTCAGCATCAGTCCTACTACCAGATGACGATATTCTGGATTTTGGTGTACCGATGTCGCCGGCATCATGCACTTGGAATCTTCGATCTGTTCGTTCTCGATACAGTGAGTCTTTATAGGACTTTAGTTCTCGAAAATCATCAGGTTGCAACTTTCCCCCATGTACTCTGCTCCTTTTTTCCTTCACCAATCGCTGGTTAGGATTGATGTCTTCGCCAGAGCTGCGTTCGCTTAGCATTGCACCAGAGCTTTTTGATCTATGGKCTTTTTGTGATACAATATCCACATCCTGGTGTAGTGAACTGTCGAGGTTGTGATCGCTACCGCATCGTCGCTTTTTTGGACTACGTGGCAACATTTCTGTCTCATTATCAATGACAGGAAAGGTCAAGCCTCCGGCTCTGTTCTGATCCGAAGATAAGGAAAATAGTTTTCTCGGTCTTGGCTTTAACCTGCTCTCGGGCGGAGAAATATTTACACATATCGGAGTTACATCGRTAGAGGAAGGAACCTTAGCTCTGCATCTGCCTTCAACCCATTCTTCGTCTTCAGAATCATCGTCGGCTTCGTCCCCGTCATCACTATCTAGTTCAAGTTCTTTTTCGATGTCTTCGTGCGTCAAGAATTCTTTCTGAAGGTTGGCGTTTCTCTTATTTTTACAGGCACGGGGAAGCATCTTTCTCGAGTTTCTCGTATTCTTACAAGCACGGGGAAGCCTCTTTCTCGAATTATGGTTAGCGTAGGAAAGCCTATCACTTCTCGTGACACGCCTCGATGAAAAGGTCAACTTAAAATCTTCTTTTTTTCGGTGAAACTCGTTGAGAATCTCGGAAGTGGAGCGAGCTCTTGCCATTTTTATACTAGGGGTCGCTAGTGATGCCAATAGGGGAATGAATTTGACCGGGACGGATGTTCCGTTCTTCTTTCCACTTTTTTCTCTGCACCTCTTTTTTGTCGTCTCCGAAGTTCTCTCTTCAAACGTGTCGCATTGCGTCTTCATATTCTTCGAAGCATTCATATCCTTCTCCTGTTTTGTAGTGCCATCCCCCATCTTTGAGAGATGGACCGGATGGCGTTGCGCTTGTATCCGGCGTTCACCATTGCTCTTAGTTGGGGTAGAACGTTTTGAAGGATGTGTGATCATTTGCGATACAAGACTTGCCAACGAATCACCTGTAGTATATTTGTGTCGGAGACGACTCTTCGATTTCCTAAAAGATGCAGCGCTCTTTGTAGCAAGATGCAATGGCTTTCTGTCTCGCATCCTTCTTTTGGAGCCCCGTTTTCGATGGATACTGCTGCCRCCATTTTGAGTTCCAGTTGACGACGTCGCTATATCATCGGTTTTTGAGAAGGGGAACAGGAAATTTTGAGAATCGTTCGCACAAGACTGCCCCGGAGAGGGAGATACAGAAGTASCCCCATCAGTCAACCTAGCTGTTCGTTTGTTTCGTGACAATCTCTTCTTGGCAAATAATTGTTTTATTGCCGGTGACTTGTTGGATTGGGAATGTTGTGACCTGCCACCTTCGTCACATTGCACAAGCGTAGATGCGGCGTTTGGCGAGGGTGTCACCAATCGACGTTCTTTCTTTCCCTTTTGGAGTACCTTGCCGGTGAGAATGCTATTGTTCATTTCGTCGTGGTCATCGTGGGTAGCGACAGATGGCGTTGTTTCATCCCAAGTCAACCGACGGCGACGATATGTAGTTGTGGCTGTCCGGCGTGATTTTCTAAACATTCCTGCTTCTTCCACTAATTAGTTGAATGTACTTTTTGACCAWTGCAACCATAACGAAGACTTCKTTCAATTCTCGTTCAGCAACAGCATCACCTCGAAAAGGACCATTATCCCAGAAACTCCAACTACCGGTACAGMTTTTAATTATTACCGCGCCRTACGGCGCGCCAAAAAGTAGCGACGCTCAACGGAAAAAGGATTTAGGAAAAGGTTCTGAGTAAGTTTTATTACTTGGAAATCAACAAGGAGCAGGTAGTAGTAGTAGTGCGAGTACTACTAGTAGTAGTATTACTATCCAATCCAAAGGTCATTTTCTGGAACAAGGATGGTGCAGGAGCAGAAACTGGTGGTGTTGGTGGTGTTGGTGGTGGTGTTGGTGGTGGTGTTGGTGGTGGTGTTGGTGGTGGTGTTGGTGGTGGTGTTGGTGGTGGTGTTGGTGGTGGTGTTGGTGGTGGTGGTGGTGTTGGTGGTGGTGTTCTTGGTGTTCTTGGTGTTCTTGGTGTTCTTGGTGCTGTTGGTGCGGGTGCTGCTGGTGGTGGTGGTGGTTGCCGTGCAGGAGTTTATGCTGCTGCTGGTACTACTGGCTGGGTCGTGGTCCTCCTGCTGTCTGCTGGTGACCTCCTCCTCCTGTTGCTGGAAGGCTGGTGCTGGTGCCAAAGGTTGTAGTAGTAGTACTAGTAGTAGCACCTCGTGGTAGCTCGTACTTTCTCTGCTTGAAAAAATTGTCCCCTAACACATCAAAATTGAATTTGCCGTGTTAATAGGGTGTATTTTCATGTGTCAAAAATTAATTTTTTTCATCACACCCCCCATGCAAATTCCTAGTTGGTAGTAGTACTGTTTGTACACATTATACACAGTCATACAGTAGTGGGGGTTAAATCAAATTATTTGAATTATTTGATAAGTGTTACTAAGTAAATTAGGGGAATATCATATCTGGACAGTAAAATTGCATTCACCAGACGGTYATTGTCGGACAGAGGAAGTAGTAGTAAGAGGACAGCAACAGGGAGAGGAAAAGAAGAATGAGAAGCATAAAGGAAATACAACACSTAGTAGTAGTAGATCAGTACTGAATAATTCTTTGCAAGTTGGAGTAGTGCTACTACTACTAGTAGTAGGCAATAACAAAATTTATGAGATGAAAGTCATGTTGTCTGTTGAAAATAGCACCATTCTGATGATTTTGAATGGGATAACTTGAGATAACAGAATGCAATAAAACACCACACCATGAAGTTCACCAAAAAATATATTCTAGCTAACATCAACAAAAATTACTCATTGCTGCTGGGTCCTACTAGTACTATGATAAATTGTCGTTGTTGATAACAGAATTGCTTCTACTAGTAATAGCAGACAATGTGGAAACAGTAGCAATGACCTCCCCAGGCCAAAATACTACAGGAAAAAGAATAAGTATRGCAGACCAAAAAGTACCACAAAGAAGTCACCAGCAAAGAAAAGTGTTGATTCCAAAAGAAGCAGGRCTCCAAACAGTGTCACACCTACTAGTAAGGGTACTGCTGTTGCAAAAGCTCCTCTTGACATACACCAGATGGTGGGGAGTACTAGTACTACAAATTCCAAATTCCACTGCTGCCTCTTCTCCTAGTACTGCTGTAAGAACAAACCACCACCAATGAGGAGAGAGTGATATAAGAACTCCTCAACAAGAATGGTGACAGAAACCAGAGGAGTGATTGAAATATCTTTTCCCAGAAGATACACTAATATTATTTCTGGCAATAAGTTTAACAGTGACTAGAAAATTTGGCCAACGAAAACAATCCTGGGTGTTCTGAGCAAAATGCCTGTAGCTGCAACAAATACATCATGAAGAATCTYAAGAATGCTACTACTAGCTAGTATGCAATGAAGCAATGGAAGGCCAATGGAAGAAGAATGTCAAGGCAAAGTTTCCTGTTAATGACATAATTACTGCTTGCATAATGAAAAAAGTAGCAGTGGAAATGGATAGGGTCAAACTATTTCACTGGAGTAGCTGCTTTYTATGAATTTTTAAGAAAAAGGTGTTCAATTCACTTTCCACATTGGTGGGTCATAATTTACAATCCTTGACCACCARCATGAAGAATTGTTTAGGTAGTATATTTCCCTTGTTTTAGCTATTTCTGTTTTTTGGTACTGTTTTCTTTTTTTGCTTTCAGTACTACTAACACAGTGATTTCTCTACCTAGTATGGAGAAGTAATAGTACTAGTACTTTTAGTACCTTAGTACCACAGCTGATTTGAAGAAAACAGCTTCTTATGTACTGTTCTTGGGCAGRAAATTTCTTGAAACCTGAGAATACAGAGGATGGGGTGACGTAATTCCTCACTGGCGCTGCTGGAGATATGAGGAGGATACCAAAAATGAATAATACTATTACTTTGTACTAAGTACAGTATTTTCCTCTGCCATCAATCTACTAGCTAGTAGCAAAAAATAACTGGTACAACAACAAGAAGCAAAGAAAARATAAACTTGCTCAGCAAGAAGATCTTCTCAGCCTTTACTTGTGAGTCCATTTCCTTAAATGATGGTGATCTAAATTGAAGTCTATCCATGGGAAAATCAGAGACAGAGGAATAGCAAAAGATCAATCCATGCATCCTGCTCTGTATTWGGAAGAAAAGATAATATGTTGCTAACAGCAGCGACAATGGGAATGAATGGATAGAAGAGAAAATGACTTCTTGTTCAGCCAATGAATTATGTTACAACAAAAGGGCCAAGAACAACAAGCTAGTGTTTGTTTTTGACAGAAATAATAGTATAAAGCTGAGACAAAAATTGGCAATGATTCAGGAAATATTTTAATTCCTTGCAACTTCTTTATGTGATAGTGGCTTAGTATGTATTTCTGTCGTAATGAGTTACTACCATGGATTATTTTCATTTATTTGTAAAATGATTTCTTGAGCTTGTGGGGAGAATGTGTAGGATCAAATGAATTCTTTTCAAAGCATGAAGAAAAAAGTGGCATCATCCAGTAAAATTCCCAGCAGTCTGGGTGCAATGGCAAAGGAATACTTGGGTGTTTTGTTTTTCTTGCACAGAAGAAGCATCTCTTGGATATATCATTCCATGTGTCTTCTTGTTATCTACAAATTGACAACGATCTTAACTCTTGCTCTTTGTAGCATCACAGTGCTATGGTAATGTAGCATTGTATCTTCTTGATCAGTCCCAAAATGTCGCAGTTGCAACGGCCACAACGCTCTCTCTCATAGTGATCGCGCTAGTTTCTCTTACTTTTTTGCACGTTATGAAGTGAGTCATTGCGAACGTCCCATCTTCCCGAAATTGCAAATGTGCTCTGTTGTACGTACAAGCATTTCACTACTTTGCTCTACCTCCAATCGCACTATAGAAATACATATATACTAMGAGGAGCATGACAACAGCAGTTAATAAAATCCGATAGATCCTTACATCATATCCATGAGATTGTTTTGCATCTTCGCCGCGTTTTCCAACAACAAGGCCTTGGCATTYATCGATTTTCCGTTTGGCTGCTGCTTTCTTCGTTTCTTGGACCGGTATTCGTCCTCGYCGTCCTCGCCGAAGTACGCATCCRTTTGGCCGTTGGTGCTTCCGCCGCCCCCGCCGATYAGTTCGTCGAGGTCCACGGTGGATTTGCCAAACTCCAGGGACCGGGGCAGGTTGGCCTTCTCGTCCTTCAGCTGTCCCTCGAGCTGTTCTCTCTTGCTCTTTTGCTTGGACACCAGGGCCTTGGGGGGTTCCTTGAGGGCAAACGACTTGGCGATGTGGCCAAAGTGGAGCGCCCTCGACGAAAATATCGACCGGACGATGGGCTCCTTCTTGGTGGAGTACGCCCGGAGGAAGCTCACAAAGGCGCTCCGCGCCATTTCCAGCAGCAGGCCCTCCTTGCGCCCGTCCTTGCTGCTGTTGACGAGTTTCCGCTTGCGCTCCTTCTGCTTCCGCTTCGAGGTCGACGCCTTGTAGGCCCTGCGGGTCTCGGCGTCGTCCCTGGTCACGCAGTCCTCCAGCCTCCGCTGGACCTCCGCGGCAAARTGCTCCCCCGAGCGGCCGCCCCTGCCCTGCTGCGGCCTGCCGCCCTCGCCCTGCTGCCTCGACCCCTCCCTCGTCAGTTCCTTGCAGGAGCCGGCGGCCTGGTTCAGGATGCCCGAGAGGGACACCGGGGTCATCTTGGCGATCCCCTTGGTGGMCAGGACCTCGAGGTACTTGCGCTCGGAGGGCAGCAAAAAGAGCAGCGAGTGGCCGGCCTTCCCGCCCCGGGCCGCCCGGCCCACCCGGTGGACGTAGTCCGAGATCTCGCAGGGCGGGTCGTACTGGACCGTCCAGTCGACGCCCCTCAGGTTCAGCCCGCGGGCCGCGACGTCGGTGGTCAGCAGGACGTCGGCCCTCGCGAGGGCGGACGTCTTTCCGTTGAATTCCTTCATGGTCTGGCTCCGCTTCGAGTGCGAGACGCTTCCGTGCAGCTTGAAGACCCGGGCCTTCTTGCCAAAGAGGCCGGGCCGGGGTTCCTCCGAGCGTTCCTCGCCCCCCTCCGCGCTTTCGTCGCCGTCCCACAGCGAGTCTTCCAGGGCGTTGAAGAGCTCGTAGTGAAAGTCTACCGAGGCGCAGGTTCCCATAAAGACCACCGTTCGTTCTCCCTTGGAAATCCGCTGGACCAGAAAGGCCACCAGCGCCGGCAGCCTCAGCTTGGCGGTGGTGGTCAGGTGGAACTGGGCCAGCTGGCGCGGCGTGGAATCCGCAAAGTCCTCCGCGCCGGTCTTGGCGGCGCCGCCCGCGAGCGGCCTTCCRCCGCTCTGTGTCGCGGCCGGTTTCTTCTCGCCCTTGACCCAGATCCACTCCTGGTCCCCGCAGAGGATCCGCTCCTTCGCCAGGGCCTGGACCGAGGGGGTGACCGTCGCCGAGACCAGGACCGACCTCCACCAGGGCTGCTGGTGCGAGGCGCAGGCCTCGTTGGCCCAGATCCACTGCACGATCTGGCGCACCTGGTCCCCCAGGCCCATGTCCAGKAGGCGGTCGGCCTCGTCGAGGACSAGCCACCGGAGCTTTCCCTTGAGGCTCAGCGCCAGGCTCTGCGTCTTGTGCAGGTGGTCGAGGAGCCGCCCGGGGGTGGCGACCACGATGGCCAGCCCCTTGCGCAGGCTCGCCTTTTCGGACTTGCGGGAATCGCCTCCCAGGAGCCCGCCGGGAACGATCCAGCCCGCAAAGTTCGACTGGCAGACGCGCTCGAGGACCCCGAGSGTCTGGGTGGCGAGTTCCCGCGTGGGGCAGAGGATGATGCACCGGCAGCCCATCTCGGAGCGGCCGACCTTGTGGGGCTTTTCGTCCCCGTTGAGGACGCCGAACTTGTTGCCAAAGGCCAGGGACTGAACGATCGGGAGGAGGTAGGCGAGGGTCTTTCCGCTTCCGGTCTCCGAGTGCACGAGGACGTTTTTCTTGCCGTGTTTGCTCCCGCTTCCGGTGGCCCTCATGGATTCCTGGAAGGCCCGGATGGTCCTCAGCTGGATCGTGGTGGGCTTTTCGAGGTTGCCAAAGGCGTCCGACCGCAGGGTCTTGAGCAGCCTGGAATAAATGTTGAGGGATTCCCAGCTGTTGTCCTCGGCGTCCGTGCCAAAGAGGTGGGAGGATTCCCTGGAGACAATGGTGGCGGATCGGGCTCCCGATCTCCGGTCGAGTTCCATGGGCCGGGCGTGGAACTCCGCCATGTATTTGGCCCGTTCCTCGTCGTCGTCCAGCTTGCCGGTGCCGCCCGGAGCAGCAGCTGCAGCAGCAGCATTGGCAGCGCCGGCACCGGTGTCGCTGGGATCCGATGGCACTGTTACCCCAGACGGGGCTTCGGAAGCGGTGCTCGTTTCGGTGGCCCGCGACGGGGGATTCGATTCCCCGATTTCTGGAACCGAACCGCCCTTTCGTTTCGCCCTTGCCTTCTTTGAGACCGGGACGGAATCCGTTTTCGGTTCCGTGTCGGATGGTTTCTCGCCCACGMGGTTCCGCTTGGTTTCGGGTGTTGTCGGCTTTCCGGCGCGTTCGTCGTTCTGGYCCACCGGAGTGGCGGTGGTCGGGGGAGACACCGCGYCCAGGGCCACGCGGGTGGTTTCCTTGCCGCCATCGCCACCGCCGTCGCTGCCGCCGGCATCCGTTCCCTTCCGTGCTGCTTCCTGCTTTGCCCTCTTTGCCTTTTGTCGTCGACGCTCGTACTTGTTGTTTTTCTTCTTCTTCTTGGCGCCCAGCTGCGGGATCGCCGACGCCGCTGGCGCGATGGACACGATGTTCAGGTCCTCCATGGCGGCGAAATGGGTTTGATGGATCGGGGGTTTGCTGCCGCGGAACAGTTGTGGTGTTTCCCGACAGAACAAAAAGGACGAGGGATGAAACTTTTTTTTTTTCGTTTCGGCCGTCGTGTTGTGTTCTTCCTTTCCTGGATCGTCGAATGCTTTTCACAGAACGAGAACGAGTTCGTACACTACTGGTGGCTACGCTACAGCGACGATGAGATGATTCGTGTCGTCCGTCCGGGCAAACAGTCAGACGAGTGATATGTATGTAACGTACGTAAGGTACGTATGTAACAGGACGGGTTGCGGTTTGCCTCGAGACTCGAGACTCGACAGCTGACAACAATATGTACGCGACAATATGTACGATACATATGATTATTATCGACATAGGGTACGCTCGTAGCTAGAATATACGAAATACGAAATACATGTCTGATACATACCGGTAGGACATATATACCGTATCCTAGCCAATCTCTCAAACGGGACTACGCGTACCGGTGCCACAATACGACGAGCATGAGGATTACCGAGCAAGCCAAGAGCGTAATTCCAACTGTACTTACTGTACTGGAGTCCTCCCGCCCGTGACTTTGCTTCCTCGTTTGACCCAGTCCCGTTGGATACGCTGAAACTCCCATAGTGCCGCTCACAAAAATATGTTGTTAAGTAAAAAGAGGCGGTAAGAATGGTGTCAGATCCGGCCGGCCGCGCCGGGAAACAGAAACTATGCSTGTTTTCTCAACAATACTACCACCGAAGTACAAGTATTTCTTGTGTATGACTGGGAACGACTGAATTTGTCGACACGCTATGCCATCAAACGAAAAACTTTGTCCAGCTTCCGCCGAGATCAAAATTATCAAGAATCGTATTGTTTGTTCTAGTCTACGTATCGTGTCGTATCGTATCGTACCAGYRGTAGGCARTGTAGAAAGAACAACCGTAGGAGTTTTTCCGTAGGCGCAAAGAGTGCACGATTGCCGTGCCCATTCCGGTAGGTGCAGCAACACGGTACCGTAGTCACGGTAGCAGAGTGTCCTACAGGGTCTTGCGGTACTCGTACCCGTACACGCCCCGTACCTCTACGTACTGTACACACGAAACGCAAATCATAATTTGCCTCGTTCTCGAGCATGTGTTTCGCACACTTCACATACCGTTACTTAAGAGGGCACAAAGCAGGAAGCGCATGCCTGCGATTCACATTTGCACGCGGGAACTCTTGCCTACCTTGTGAGTCGATTTGAATGAATCGAGCCAGAGAGAGGTCTGAACCCTTGTGTGCCGGAACGACCGACCCCGACCCAAACCCAGCGCAGGGCCCGTCCGTGATCGAAGACTCCGAGGGATCCTTCCCACCACACCGATCGTCCCGAGAGAAACGGAACAGACCCGGCGCCGCCTCCCGAAGGGATCCACACGCACCCACACCGCCGCCCGTTGTCGTCTCGCTCGCGGCAGATTCATTCCCTCGAAGCGGCCCGACCGAGAAACGGAAAGGGAAACGCTCTGAGTGAGTCGCGGTGCGAGCGGGGACAGGAACCGAAACGGACGAAACCGAACGCATCTAAACACAACAAAACCGAAACGAACCGAACGCCCACGAGGTGTGTGCTGCTGCTGCTGCTGCTGCTGCTGCTTCCCCGAATTGTTTCAGCGGTTTGCCCTCTGGAAGTCTTCCATTCTTTTTCCGTTGAGTGGTTCACAATCCCAGAATCCACAATTCGGAACGACGCAATCGCAACAATTGTCGATACGAAACCAACGGAACTCGCATTGACGAGGAATCCGCCCGTTCCTCCCTTGCCTCTTCCRYCGCCCCGTCCCTTCCGTGCCGGCTAGAACCCGCTCGGTCCGAACGCACCATGTTCTTTTAYAACGATCMCGGCAACGGGGACGCCTCCGATCCGGTCGGCAGCGGCGGTGCCTCTTCTTCGCTTTCCTCGTACGGCAGTTCCCCGTACGACAGCTGCAACAACGACGGCGACGACGGGGATGCCTGCCTGGAGGATCTCCAGCAGGGATTCCCCCGGAAGCCCGCACCGCACGACCGGAGAGACCGGACCCCGAGCAAGGCCCTCTTCGGGGACCGCCACAACCACTACGACCACGGCAACAGCGACAGCACGGACGACGACCCCCGAAGCAGGAGGCGACTGGGACGGACCATGGCATCCGGAAGCAGCGGGCTCCCCCTCCGGAACCCCCGGGAGAAACACCGCTCCCGTCGCACGCGGTCCTCGGCGCGGAGGTCGGGAAGCCACCGGTCCCCGGAAGGCTCCGGKGAGGCCCCGGAGGGAACCCCCGTTTCGGTGCGGCGGAGGCCCTCGCAGCCCCAGGGATCGTCGTCGTCCTCCCACAAGCGGCGGTCCTCCCTCCTCCGGCCCCTCCCCCACCACTTTCGGAGCSCCTCGGACCATTCCTCCCAGGAATGCTCCTCGGGATCCTCGCCGGACTCGAGCCCGACCCGGGGCTTTGTGGAGGAACCAACCGGCCGGCACCACCGCGTGCCCTCCCTGGGCGGCGCGAGCCGGAGCGGCAGCGTCTCGCCCACGAGCGGCAACCGGCCCTACCAATCGTTCCTCGGTGCCTCGGGCGCCTCGRTGAGCAAGAGCCCGTCGGCGAACAAGCTCGGCGGMCCGAAGCAGCGGTTCCCGGGAAGCGCGCCGAAATCCCTGTGCCTCCTGGCCACCCTCGCCGGGATGGTCCTGCTGTCGGTCTCCGGGATGGTGGCGCTGACCTACCGGGCCGTTCCCACCTTTGACCGGGCGGAGGACTTTGTCCCCACCCTTCCGGACCGAGCSRACGACAGCGGCCTCCGGGGAAAGAAGGTCCTCGGGCGGATGTGGGACACGAGCGGAAGCAACCTTTACGAAACCGCGAACGCGACGTCCCCCCTGCCGTCGAGCGGCGGGACGKWACCCCCGAACCAGAAGACGGGATCCGGCAAGCACCGGAAAGGCGCGAGAGCAAAACGAGAAGGAAGGCCGAGGGATGGGRCCACGGTGTTGCCCAAGAGACTGCAGATGCGCATGCCCCCTTCTCTGTCCGAACAGCCGGAACCAGGGTTTGACCGGGTGGAYCCGAGGCTCTACCCCGATTCTTTGGGACCGAACACCGGTGCGAGCCAAGACTTTCCGCGGATCGTGGTGGTGGACCCCCGGATCGCACAGCCGCGCGCGGCACGGACCATCGAGACCTACCCGGCCGATGTTACCGACAAYACGCAGCTCTACGGAATCCTGCCCTCGGACGACGAGCGGCTGTCCAAGATGGAACGGAGGGACCCCTACCGGACGGACGAGTGCGTSCCCATGCAGGACTGGCAGACGGCGTACCAGCCGTCCTGCAACGGAATGCACGAACTGGCCCTGCAGACGCTCGGGGCGAGCCCGGGACGGGACGGGGAGGCGCCGAACACGGGCAAGAGGGGCCTGGACGCGTCGCTCTTTGGAACCAAGGGCTTTTGGCGGTACGCGTGGAAACTGGTGATCGACCACTACGACGGCGGGGAAGCGGAGGAGGACACGGTTGTCTTTAAGAACCTAAAGTGAGTATTCCGAAGTGTGTGTTGCCGGCGCGTTGGTGCGTTTTTGGTATTGGTTTTGGCAGGCCTTGGCCTGCCCCCCGCGTGCCGTGCCCTGACGCTTGCGGCATTTTGTTTCTCGTTTCCGCAGGTACGGGCACGATTTCGAGGACGCGCACTTTGAACACGACCGCATCGACGCGATCGCGATGGAGCGGCTGACCTCGTCCCCGCACGTGATCAACATATTTGGCTTTTGCGGCCACTCGGTCCTGACCGARTACGCCGACGGGAAGCGGCTGGGAGAGCTGGCCGACAAGTCCAAGAAGAAGCCCCTGAAGCGGCTGGAGATTGCCCGCGACATTGCGAACGGCCTGGCGGACGTCCACGGGATCGACGGGGACGGCAACGCGACCTTTGTCCACCTGGACGTCAACCCGGCGAACGTGGTGAGCGTCAGGGGCACCCTCAAGCTCAACGACTTTAACATTGGCATCGTCCGCAGGTGGAACACGACSTCGAACGAGGCGTGCGGGTTTCCCGCCCAGTATCCCAACCCGCAGTGGCGGTCCCCGGAGGAGGCCCGCAACGAGCAGCACCTGACCGAAAAGGTGGACATTTTTTCGCTGGGCCACATTTTCTTTCGGCTCATTTGTGGCCACGAACCGTGGAACAARCTGGAGCCCGGCGGGAGGCCGTCCAAGGAAGAAGTGAACGAGAAGGTCCAGCGCGGAGACCTGCCCTTTATACCGGAGGACGTCGTTCGCTCGGACAACCCCGAGGTTGTTGCGATTCGCGATGCCATGCTGCAGTGCTACCGCTTTGACCCGAAGAAACGACCCAGTGCCCGGGACATTGCCAATGGACTCGATCGCAATCTGAAGGAGCTGCAACAAAAATACGCCAAGTCACTCGCCAACCGCAAAAAGAAGCCGAAAACCAAAAAGAAACCCAAATAGAATATTTTCGTTTGAAGGGCAAAAAAGTTCCTTCTTTCTGCCTCGATCAACCAACCGTYAATCGATTTMCTCGATCCCTTACAAACTGCAGCATTGTATGCATCGGTGTCCCTAGGAGCATTGACCATAGATTCGGGAACCGAAATTCAACCGAGAGAAGTGGTAATCAATCCTTTTTTAACTAGACTTTAGATAAACTCGATTTTTTAGTTTTTCAACTGAGCTATGCGTTCCGATCTGCCATTCGATTGTGCGCAGTTGGAACAGATTGAAACATTGGAATTCGGCAAGCCGTGGTTGCACTTGGTAATGATAGCCAATGCTGGATGATCGACCCTAGACACAAAAGCATCGAAGGGTTCGTCCTCGTCCATTCCCCCCGAGCACTCAATGCAAATCGTATGGGCAGAAGAATGTGTGTTGCATCGCCAAACGACTAGATCGCGGTTTCTAAATTATACTCAAGACGGTACTCTAGGCAATTGTCTCAACACAAATCTGAACTTCTGAACTGTACAAAAATCCTGATGGGAGGAACCGGGAACGAAAGGGTTCTCGAAACCCAAGATTTCAATCGTTCTTCGTACGCAGTCGTCGAATGCAACGCACTTCTTCAGCCCTTGTCAATTGATGTATTGGTTGGTTCGTTCAGCAATATGCTTTTGCTTATACCAGCTACCTCTTCTTAACGCTTTTTATAGAGCCACATATTTGTCACTTTCACCCACAAATCCTCTCCCATTCTTCTCGCCCAATACCTGGTCGAAAGTCCTCCCGGAAGTCTTGCCAGTCTACTCCATCTAACAACCAACAATTTATTAATTCATTTGAATCGACATGGACATCRTCGATGTGCTGGTCGGGTTGACGTTCCTGTAATCTGGGCCGTCGCCGTTGTAGAGACCACCCAACAACGGCCAACAATTCGTCCTCTTTCGGCGAACGAAGACGACTTTCTATCCAACATTTGTCAACGACGATCCTTCCATTGCCTTCTATATCGTCCTCGTTGTCATCGTCGCCTTCGAAAATAACTGGATCCGTGGGGAAGTTCCAGCACTTCTGAATCGAGGCTATCCTCAGGCTCGGATCTTCGTCATCGCCTTCGAATTCTATTTCCTCTTGGATTT
>CAACVS010000444.1:0-25357 GCA_900660405.1 Pseudo-nitzschia multistriata
CCCCCCCCCCCCGAAGCAACGGAGGCGGGAGACGCAACGGAGGTGCGAGGCTTTGCTTCCCGCGTTGGTGAAAGCAATGGAGGAGTGCAACAGAGGCGCGATTCCCTCTTAGCTTGTCAACGGAGAGACGCGAGTCGGTCTTCCCCCCCACTAAGCAACGGAGACGCGCTCCCCCCCCCCGCGCCTCTTATTAGAAGCAACGGAGATGCGAGCAACGGAGACGCGCTCCGGAGACGCGAGCCGAGGAGTGGAGTGGAATCAATGGAGGCGCGATTCCCTCTTAGTGGAAGCAACCGAGGCACAGGAGCTGTGGAGGCGCGTAGTAGTGGAGTCGCGTAGTAGTGGAGTCGCGTAGGCTCAACGTCGATGAGTCACTTGAGGTGCAAAGAAGAAAGAAGCCGGTCTTAGTCAGTTGTTGAATGGAGAAGAAGAGAATGAGAAGAGCGTCGAAAAGAGGAAATTGKGAGGTGTAGTGGAATCAAAAGTGAAAAATAACACGTGAAAATAACACGGGGAGCATTTTTTCACCATCCGCCCAGCACTTTTTTTTCTCTTCGAAGCGGTTCTCCATCTCAAAATTGAAAAAAAAAACGCACAGGCCCGAATACGCCCGAGCAGTTTTTTGCTTCCACTTGCCACCAAGAATGACTGCACAGGAACATTCTCAATGAATACGATAAGTACATCATGTAAAAGCTCTCAGTCTGGGCTTTTCAAATAAACCGGTCCCGTCTATAAAAGACCAGTAGAACCCTTTCAACCGGTAAAATCACTTTTATATGCCAAAAAGAGCCCTCTTCCAGTGGCTATTGCAAGTAGGTCAGACACACTCACTATATTCAATCTACATGACTGTATAACAGTGTAATAGATCTGTTTAGTGCAAAAATAAGCAATCCAATTGCCCAAATATTGAGCTTATTTCAGCTGAAGAGGTGCAAAGTGTCCTATTATTGTGGGACGGAGGTAGTAGTAATTGTGTTTTCTTGCAGTACAAGCATACGTACTAGGCGATGCAGATCAATTGAAACTACGTTTCACAGGGGTAGTTAAACATTCCGAATGTTATCAGAAGAATGTCAGTGTAGGTTATGTACTAGATATGAGTACGGTGGTTTTTGCTTCAATTTAACATCCTGAATGCTCTGCTTACTAGCAGTAGTAATACTACGCGTAAAATAACAATTGAACTTTCTTTAAAGAAGGGGATCAGAACATTAAATTAACATACAATGTGTTACTAATCCTATGCCTTGCAGAAATGAGTACTGCAGTTTTTGCTTCAATTTAACGTCCTGAGTGCTCCTTTGCTTAACAGTCTGAAAGTTAGTAGTAGGGAAGGCGTCCTCGTCTTCTTCCTCTTTTTTAGATTCCTTCTTCCTTTTTAGGCATGTGCAAGACTGATTTGGTACCAAATGAAGAATGTGGATAATACTAGGATCTACGTAGGCCTACATGATAAATTTAACATTCGGAACATTAACTTGCTGGAAAGGATTAAGGTATAGTATGCAAGACCCAAATAATCATTTTGGGAAGGTAGAACTACCACATTGATTATTGGAGGAATACTAGGATCCACATACTAGGCCTGCGGTGACATACTAGTAACAATGTTCCTTGTGTTAAAATAACATTTGGAACGTTATTTCTAACATTCGGAATGTTAAATTAACATTGGGAACGCTCTGTGAAAAGTAGTTTCAATCGATCAGCAACTTGTTGTAGTATGTTATAACTGTAGCGCCGCATGGTCCACATGTGTACCAAAAATGTAACCAGAGTTTTGTACCTGCTGAACTCTGATCGTGAGTTTTAATGGTATATTTTTGATGCAACATCATCCCTCAGGCAGGAATCTAGTGTAGTAGGAGGCATTGTTTGAACTTCTTGTTCCTTGCTCTACAGCATTTGGATCATACCAACAGCCACATGATACCAGTAGTGCCTCCCACTTGAAGAAGCTCCATTTACTTTGCCTTTCAAACTAGTAGTAGTAGGACTCAATTCATTTGGGTCTCAAGTTGTGGTACTCTTGATAAAATAAAATTTGAAACTTCACTTACTGGTGACTGATGTACCATGTCACACTACTACTGGTACCACTAATATGATTAACAGTACTTCTTGCATGTATGGCAAGCATTACAGTACTAGCTGGTGGTAAGCAAAATTTAAACCAAAATGATCTCTTCTACTAGTAGTAGTTCTTTGTTCTGTAATGTATTTCCACCAGCCCAAAAAGTTCATGCCTTGTCCCATCTCAACAGCACCATGATTGCATCACTCCTAGTATTGATAAGCTTATCCATGATGCCTTTATACACACACACACACACACACACATATTTTTCTTGTTGGATGGGCTCTTCTTCAGGTGCCTCCCCTTCTTGGAGCAACTAGTAGTAGTAGGAGCATTATAGCTCCCAGCTGTAGGGTTGTCCTGGTTCCTCTTCATACAGTAGGTCCTCAAGAGATTCAATATAATGGTACAAGTTTTTTCTATTTCTGTTTGTATTTCTTGCTTTCTTCAAATAACAATCCAATGTTATCAAATTTAGAACAACAGCAAATATGTATTGTTAGGGGAATAGAGGAGAGCAGGTGCAGCCCGTGCTTCCTCCATTTGGCTCTTCCTAGCTGTGGGGGAACCTCCAGGGGGTGCAAAGGCCATAGGGAGGATGCCGTCCCCCAAGTCACAGTTGTCTACACCATAGAACCGGAAGGCTTGGAATGTCTTTAGAGCCGCAGTGGTGATGAATGGGGGAGGGAAGCCGAGCTCCTGTGCAGCTTGGTCCACATGACTCTGGAATAAAGCATGGATCCTCTCAGCCTTTTCCTTTTTCGCCCATGCACTATATATAGCGGGGAGTGCATCTTCCTTATCTACCTGACAGAGTCTGCGTAGACGGCAGGCGTTGAGCTCTCCTACTGTATCCTCCAGTGTCGCCGGCTTTGCTTCCTTGGCACGGCGCCTTTCGTTGGCTTCATTAGCTCTTAGTTGTTGGTCAGTGAGAGTGGTCACTGCTGCAGTTAGAGCTTGGGTCTCAGGCCCGGCTCTTGAGGGCACTTCCACTAAGCCCAGGAGATCGCGGTGCAGTAATTTTTGCTGCATGTACACGGTGAGGTCCAGTTCAGTCCGGAACTTGGGGCCCGGAGTAAGTCGCTTGCCTATTACGAGTGGCATTAGCTCAAAGGGAATGAAGAATGTCTGTCTGCACCGAATAACTTCAGTTTCAGGAGCTCCTTTGGGGCGTGGTGCGATGAAGTTGAGTGCTGGGTCAGCCTCCAGCGTGGCAGTGTGGTGGCTCACCGTACAAGCACGGACGTCGGAGGTGAGATCAAACATGCTGGTGGTTATTTGGGCGAGTTCCCCTTGGCCTAACACCACATCATCTAGATAACCAAAAGCTTTGTTAGCATTTTGCGAGGTGCAAAGCAGGCTCCCCGGATATTTCCGGATCCCGTGAATGACTCGTAGGCGTGGTGTGGAGGAGGGATCAGAGACAAAGATACCAATCCCACCCACAGGTTGAGCTTCAAACAAATTGAGCGTAGCCTCCATTAGGAGGTCCGCCGACAGGGCTCCTGGGGCGCTACGGTAGCGCTCGTAGATCCCCCTGTAGGCTGTCTTCCGTAGGTTACTGTCGGGACCGAAGGGATTTGCGGAGGAGTTCTCGAACAGCTCTGCATACCGTACGGGCCACTGCGAGGCGGTGCTGGCCGCCATGGTGATTAGGACTGGGGCGCGATTGGGCCCAGGATCCTGGAGCTAGACCACGGGGGGGGGGGGGTTCAGGACGGCCCCTGTCCCTTTAAAGAGCGCTCTTATTACTACTACTACTAGTGTTACTGTTTGCTCTGTTGCAAGCTAGCAATAGTGAGCTGAGTGAGCTGCTCAGCTCTAGGGCGCACCTCTTGTTGCAGCTGTCCCCCTTGGCTCCTAGCCATTCATTTTTCTTGCCAGCGTGCGTGTTGTGCGCGCTGGTGTCAGTCCAGTCCCCGCGGGATTCGCTACACCGATAACTGCATTTTTTAAGAAGTATGGTACTGTACTGTACTGTACTGTTTCGTACCGTACCGTACTTCGAACCTATTTCGAACTTGTGCAATCGAAATGACCTCTTAGGCGTCTATTTTAACTAAGCCTGAAATGGTTTCGACTTGAATCAAGAATAATAAAAAATTCGACATCGCTACAATAGATTGAGTCAAAAATGACCATAAAAATCAAGTCTTGGAATTTCTAGTCATTAAAGACCTTTTGAACCTAATATGTCTTGGGCATCGTGTGATGATGTCTTGGGCATCGTGTGATGACCAGGAATACTTCACAAGACTTCAAAAATTTTTGCTTTACAGTAAGAAGTTTTTCGTACCGTACCACTTCCACCTGCTATTCGTAAAAACTCTGTGTCGTGCCAAATTTGTGACACCGTTTACTGTCCCGTTGACTAACCTGATCGTAGATACTGGTACTAGCTCAACGAGAACGTTTCTCTACCAGTACGTACTTGGTGCTTGTATCCTAAAGTATCATCGATCTCTTCAGAAATTCGGCAAAATCTGACATTGATCTAATAATTTGAATAGAAGAAAAGCAATCAACACGAACACAAACTAGTCCATCTCAAAACATACCCGACGATTCGCTTCTTATTGGAAACAACCTGAACATTTCTTACCAAAGATGGTAATAGTGGAAGATTGCTTGCGAACAGATTCGCAGCTTCCGACTGACGACGAGGAGAAATCAGATGACACTTTCAGAGAAAAGAATGTCGACGACAATGTTAGGGACTCGCCGAGAAATACGTTGGAGGGAAGCATCAGTCTTCTCGAGGATGTCTTTATCGACCAAAATCACCGCAACAACAACAGCACCGATCTTGCATCCGTCTCGCGAGGTACATCGTTTTCTGTGTCAAGGCGTTTGAGTACGAAGATGTCGCTTCGCGTTGCACAATTCGATGCATATCGTAACCATGTCGAATCTATTTCTCCGGTGCAATCTCTAAATGATTCAACTTTTTGTTCATTTTCGAGTTCTAGTCGTCCTAAAGTAAATGAATCGATAGTGACGCGTTCAGACCGGAAAACGGCACTTGCAAATCGAATACAAAATTTTGAGGGCAAAAATTCAAAGAGATGCATTTTGAGGTTAGACCTGCGAACTCCTGAAGAAGTTAGGAAGATTGTTAAAACATCCAAGAATAACAATCGCTTAGATCCAATTCTTCGTCGATATGAACATCTCTCGGAAGAAGAATCTCAACTACGACGAGAACTTGCTTCCAAAATTGCTGCCAGGGAGCGTCATAGACGTCTAGGATGTCTAAAGAGTAAAGAAGAACGGGTTCGGTTGTTGCGTCGAAATCGTGCTCGCTTCTACAGGATTGGCTTCGGAAATAATGTAGCAACATTTAGATCTAGCAAAAACGAAGAGGCAGGAAGAACGAAGGACGGTGTCTGTGATAGAGTCCGAGCTGCTCCCTTTGATTTCACTAATTTTGTTCCTCAATCCTTTTCTAAAAGCGATATACAACATCAACTCATATTGAATGTTGTAGAACGCAGCTTCGTGTTCAAGGAATTTCGCAAACATGGAAAGGCAAGATGTGAAGGGGCACTGGATGCGCTAACGAACGCATTCGAACCTTTGACTTTTCAGCCAGCACATGTATTATTGCATGAGGGTACGAAAGAACAAAACGACCAATTTTATATTGTCGATGAAGGAAAACTTAATTTTCACAAAGACGGGAAGTTGATCTCAGAGATAGATGAAGTAGGAGCTTATTTCGGGGAACTCGCTCTGCTTTATAACGTGACGAGTGAACATACTGTATCGGTCCACGAATCTAAACAAACTCATCTTCTGAGAATAGAGCAACGAGCATTTCGTGGTCTTCTACGAATATTTTCAAAACGAGCAGCTAAGGAAAAAAGAGATGCCTTGTTAGGTGTCGACTTTTTGCATGATTTAATTTGTGAAAATGAAACTCTGACTAACCGATTGTTGTCTATTATGATTCGAGAAGAGATGACACTTGGTGAAACCTACAATATGTCGCAGGATATAACTTTTATGGTCATTCAATCAGGACAGATGCACGTTGCAAGAATTGAAAAAACTCTGAATCCTGGAGATTATTTCGGTTCTCGAGCTTTGATTGGGTCGCTGCCGCGACAAAGCACAAACAATACTGACATGGAAGTTAGCTCTGAAAAGGTTGTATTTTTTAGGATTGATAATCATTCAATGGGGCAAATTATTGGACCCAGCAGATTGCAGAATCTTATGGACATGCGCAGGCTTGTTGCTACTCCATTGATCAAAGAAGCAAAGTTATCAAATTGTGCACATGATTTGATGGCAGAAGGAATGTCTGAGAAAATAATTGATGAAAAAGACGATAATATTTTAGAAGTTGACCGCTTTGACCCACCTGCCATATATGTTGTTCGAGAAGGTCAGTTGCTTGTATCTTCTCACGACGAAAGGGCTGGAGTAAAAACAGAGAATCTCTTAACAGAGGGGAGTACTTTTGGTCATGCACAGCTCCGACTCTCTACGGAAAATGGCATTCCACGGTACCATCGAGTTGAAGGGTTGACAGTTTCATCTGTTGACGGTCAATATGCTTCAATCGGGGTGTTGTCCCTAGATGAAATGGCGACAAAATCATGTATGGACGTAACACACGAAGCCATCTGCTTCCTGCCTACAACTGACAAATCCACTACTGGTACTATCCGAAAAGAAACACACGGCATTATGCCAAAAGAAAAGAAGGTACGAGAAGCTATTCAAAGTCATCTTTCTTTCGAAGACTTGGAAAAAATTCGCCTCCTCGGCGAAGGCGAGTTCGGTGAGGTGTGGCTGGTCTCAGCTAATGTTTCAAGTGAGGGGAGTCCAGAACATAGACAAAAATTCGCTCTGAAGTCACAGCTAAAAATACACCGTAACCACGGTTTTGATAATACTGACTTGATTCGAAGAGAGATAGAAGTAATGCAAAAGCTCAGGCATTCACAACTGGCTGATCTGGTCACAACTTACGAAGATGACGCATCTATTCACATGCTTATGAGATTGGTTCCTCACGGAGAACTCTGGGATCGAATCCATGTGGAAGACGAGCAAGGAAACTGGTCTTCTGGGTTGCCCGAAGATCATGCCAAGTTTTACGCAATGTCTATTGCAGATACGCTCAATTACATGCATTCAAAGGGTATTGTTTATCGGGATCTAAAACCTGAGAACGTTTTGATCGACGCAAGTGGTTATCCCGTGATTGTTGATTTCGGCTTTGCCAAGTACTGCCCCGAAAAAACTTACACATTCGTTGGTACACCGAACTATGTTGCTCCTGAGCTCATCACAAATGGGGGACACAATCGAAGTGTTGATTTTTGGGCACTCGGAGTGACTGTTTACGAAATGATCACAGGTGAGAACCCTTTTTTCTTTGAAGATATGGATCAAGCATCATTGTTTCATACCATTTGTCAGGAAGAATATTTCCCGTTGCCAAAAGATACAAATGATCAATTGGTTGATTTCATAGAAAAACTACTAAATAAGGATCCTGCTCAACGTCTGGGTATGCTCGCTGGAGGAGTAAATGATATCGTTCTACACCAATGGTTTGAGGGTGTAGACTTATCACAGGTACAAGCAAAATTGTTTCCAGCACCATGGAAGCCAACACAATTGACTGAAGATGCATTTGAAACAATGCCATCATGCGACAGTCATGTGTCTTCGTCTCCAAACGAATCAATGGGAGCTCGTTCAACACAACCTTCGAGTGCATCCGTCGGTTCCCTCGGAGATTCAAAAATAGCAAATGACGAGGAAAGAACGACTGAACATGATTCAAAATCGAAAATTAAGAAGGAAAAGAAGTCAAAGAAAATCAAGAAGACCAAGTTGAACGCTAATCACCTGTCAATAAACAACATCTCCTATCCCGACCTGAAGATATTTGAAGATTTCCAATATTCAATACCAGAGTGGAGAGTCCCTGATGAGAAAGATCCAGCCACAGGTCGAAGCGAAAAAGAGAAAAAGCGGTCTGAACTTCGCCGAAGCCTATTGAAAAGCTCCTTCGATAGTTTCGGCATTAATGAAGACAGCATTTAGTGAAAAGGTACTGCCTTCAGAGCATTGTGATTTCAATTTTTTTAAATTCATAGGAAGAATATTTCAAAAGAACTACTGTACTAGATTACCTTGTCTCAGATCCTTTCATGTCATCTAGAAGTGGGGATCTCTAGATGGACGAGAAGTGGAGGCCTATGTGGCAGCAATGGGAAGAAAGTATTTTGAACTTGGAACCAAAAGCGTTTATATATATGATCACTGCATTTCGAGCATGCCACACACTCTTCTCCTTCTCATGCAAAGAGGAGCAAGGTGCCATTGCAATGATGGAACACACAGAAGGCATGTCTTCATTAAGCTTTCAATTACTGATTACGACGTCTATGTTTGTCTTCCAACTTGTCTCCATTGCAAAGAGGGCCGAATATACTTTTCATGTGGAAAAGTACCACATGCTCTACAAACCAAACTTTTTCTCTGAAATGCGCCAAATATCGAGCATGTCCTGGTTGAAAACACCCTTCCCCCCTTGTTTGTAATAGTCGTTCTCAAGATTCTCCTTGCAGTGGAGCCACCACAAATAAGTTTGTACTTTATGARTACTTKYTACARSTGGATACACGCACTTATTGTCACACATCTCATCTGCCGAGCAGCCCATTCGTTCGGTCAACTTTGCCAAAACCGCTTCGTCTGTATCCGAGGGAGAAATATAATTATGTCTTTCAAGAACTTGTTTTGAGTTTTCCACATCAATCTCGATGCATCTCCAATGATAATGGACGACCAAAAACTTCGTCGATATGTTGTCTCTCACATTAATGGCATGGCCCCCAAGATTTATGTTCACATCACCAAAAAAAATTGGTGACGAATAAACCATTTTATATTCTTTGACCGACATAAAAACTGCTGACGAATAAACCATTTCATTTTCTTTGACCGACTGAACTTCGTCAAGTGGAAACTTTTCAGGCAATGCATGGATATCTTCTTTGCAGACCTCTTTTGACGGGACGGAASGCTGAGTATATCCGACTCTCGAAGTTTCGTTCAATCGCAACGGATGATTTTTATCTTTGGCAAAATCAGCTAGATAATCCAAGATAGAGGCAGAGMCAGTCGTGCTGGCTTCATCATAAACCATTAAGAACTCGTCTGTATCCATTTTAAGGAAGACGTCGGAAGAGCCTGCAATATTCTTTCCAATAGAGGACAWGAGGGGWTCTAACTCATTCAGGTTGAWGTCGCCAAACATTACATTAGCTCCTAGATGATCTCGGGCGTATCGGAGAAAGGACAAGCAGCGACTGTCTGTGCTGGAGTCTATAATATAAAGATTCTCAAATCCAATGACGTACCCATGATACTGGACAGAAACCGGGCAAAAAGTGGAGATGTGCTGGTGTGAGATAAACATGCCAGAGCACAAAAGCGGCAAACTTTTCAATGCGACGAACTTACCATCACCCACGATTTCACCAATGGCCACTCGTTCATTGTCATGAGAATTAATTTAACMACAGCGCTCTCACTTCGTGAGCTCCAGTCTACAGCGGAGGTCCACCATTCATCAGACCCTTTTTCCAATTTTTTTCCGTGAGAATTGATTTTGAATTTAGGAAATGATCTATAAGGCTGCCCCAAAACAGATGGCTGTTCTTGAGGCAAGGATGCGTTTTTGGGGCTTGGAAATTCATACCCAATCGCTACCAAGGACTGTAAATATTCCTTAACGCTCTCCACATCATGAAGTTCGATGTAATCACGTTCATACAATTCAATGTACAGTTCGAAAATGAACTCTGGTAAAGTTTCCGCTTYGTTYGGGGACCAACTATGAAGGAACGCAAGCAAAGATGACGTCTTTGTGTATACATCAGCTTCAGCAATCAGGTCACCAAGATAATCATGTGCGTTGCGCTCGTGGGTCACAATAGGGGGCGTGTACAAAACGTACAACCCAAGCTCTGTCATGACGCGTTGCATGATAAAACTGCGCCAAATATCAGTGACACGCCCCGGGACAGTGCAGGGCAAGTATAGACCCCAAAATGCATGATATAAGTGAGTCGTCGCTTGTGCATTGAAGGGGGAATATCCAGAGGAAGGGATCAGCAACGGTAATGCAGTAGGAGAACGATCGAATTTGAATTTCGTTGCATCCTTTCGTGACAATCGAAATATAGCGTCGCTATCAGGGTCGCCGTTGCATAGCGACTGGATAACTCCAATGGAAGAGTATTTTATATCTCCAACGGTGGTATTGGTCAGATTCCATGCATCGAAGCTCTTCTGAACCTGGTCAATGGGAAATCCTCGGGGCCAAGAATGATGATGATCAGGGCCCATAAATGGATACGGATTGAAGGCATGCTCGATGATGACATCATTATCCGCTTCAGCAACAAACTTATGCAAAACAGTYCGTTCGAATCCTTTATCTTCTTCATAGAAGAATGGGGGCGGGATGGTAGCACCRTCTTCAAGGGGCAACAAGACATTGTCATCATCGAAGTCGTATATAACTTTTGCCCCGAATGATATCGCAAGCAAATAACCAATATTCTTTCTTGCAAAGCTTTTCCATGGCATCATTCTCATGAAAGAACTTGCCTCTAACATCTCTTCCTGTTTCAAAGCGGACAAATAAACAACATTTTCCTTTCTGGCAAGATCGTCGTAAGCTTTGTCTGGTGTGATTGTATCGCCCACAATAACGATGCACCAACCTTTCAAGTTAGAGATCCCAATAATTGATTCATTGGGCACAAATATAGTGGTAACAACAGCCCAATGTAGACATGATGGAGCGGTCGAAGAAAGAAATTCCTGGAATGGATCCACCTTCGTTCCAGAAGCCAAAAACAAGCCTTTGATGTTCGTCGTCGTATCGTAGCTTCTGATCTTGGTTCCGGAAAATCGCACACCACTAGCTCCTCCTAAACCAGCGGTGGGGAAATCGTCGGAATGTTCATCGTGGACGGCGGCAGAACTACAACCCCTCATCGGACTATTTGAATCCAATAAACTACCAATTAAGGATGATTCAAAGGCAATAATTATGAGGCAACCAATGGAGATAAATATGATGAACCTGCAATGAAGCAAAAGTCAAACAAACACTCTCGTCGTTAGTCAAAAATGCAAAGAATTCCAAGAAGTCTGGATTAAATTCTTTGATGCGAAGGAACCGTGGCCTCACTTTCACTTGCATACCTTGCTGTCTTATTCATCGCGCTCTCTTTCCCTTCGTTCTTTGCTGAGCGGCTTGCCATTTTTGAAAGAACTTCAGAGAAATTCAGTAAGTCAGCATATTGCAACATTGGATGGATGAAGTTTCAAACACTCTTGTGTGTTGAAGGTTTTTTTGTCAGTCTGGTTCGTTTTGCAAAAGCGTCTGAACTGCGAGTGTATTTTAAAGCTGGTGTGGGAGATGAATTTGCGTTTCCAATCTTCAACGCAACTTTACTACGAGTTTCATAACAATTGCACACGGTCTCGCCCAGAGAGCAAAAAGTAATAATTTGAAGTTCTAAACTTCGATTTGAAGTTATGAACTTTTGCTCGTACATCATGTACCAGGTTCTACTGAGCTAATGTTTTAAAATGACTGAATGGATGAATCACGATTCCCCTCAAAACAAAACAAAATGGTTCAGGGCGGTTAAAAATGGTTTGAGGTGATTCAATCATGAATCAATCATGAATCAATCATGAATGCCATCCAAAAACTAGCTCAGTAGAACCTAGTAGACTTTCTACGTGAAGTTCTTAACTTCAAATCGAAGTTTAGAACTTCAAATTATTACTTTTTGCTCTCTGGGCGAGAGCACTTGCGCACTGCGCAAGACGATGTGCAATTGTTATGAAACTCGTAGTAAAGCGCTTTCAAGAAGAAGACCACGTGTGGGCTGTTGTCACTCACGATCAAACGCGACAATGCTGTCTTGCATGCAATGTTGATAGCGCACCCCTCCACGTGTGCTCTGTGAGAAGATTTTGTCCATTGAGACTTTTGGGGGATGTTTTCTCAAAAACTCAACGCATGCGGGTGACCGTTCTGTGACTAATAGCAAAAACCGTGCAATGCCCATGGAAAGGTGCAGTCACGGATTCACACAAACTGACGTCACTTTTTCACGTCGTGCGCGCGCATCGACACTGTTCGCCGGCGGGTCTGTTGGAAGACCATTTCTCATTTCCTCCAACCAGGAACGCAGTGGCAAGTGTCGATCCACATGTTGTCTCAACCTTGATGATTCTTGGGGTGATCATGTGTGACATTCACACACGAAAATGCAGCTGAAGCAAAATGTCCTTGCTGTGGAGCTGCCTGATGCAGGCATTTTTTTCAAATCTTCCAAATGCTCTCACAGAACTTCTTGCTGCTTGAAGTGCTTGCTGCTGGAGTGCGGTGGGCCACAGCCCAACTCATCTTGTCATGTTTCTCCTTCCAACTTGTTGCCCAACAAAGAGGAGACCAGTATCACCACGTGTCTTTGAGGAGATGACATGTGAATTTTGTGGCCGACGCAGGTGCAACAGTTGGATTCCAGGCAATGAGTGTTTGTTCAGAATCTGGTGGAAGACGAGAGTTTCCACTGGGATCGGAATAACTCTGGATGACAGGCACCCACTGCTGAGGATCACTCATCATCAAATGCCAGGAAACGTTCCTCCAGACAGGGCCCAAGTGAGCTCTCACCGTGTCAGTTTCTGGCTCTTGCTTCAGCTGCAAGACCTGAAACGCCCGCTTTGACTCTTCCCCTTGAACCAGTTTGTTGGAGCCAGCCCCTTTGAGAGTTGGTCCAGTCCAAGCTGGCCAAATGCATGCAAATTTGAGCACATCATGTTTTTGCTGACAGTCATTTTTCTGCTTTTGCAACCCCCACTGGGCTGTTGAGCAACTTCCCAGCAGGGTGGCACTGTCTCTCCTCATCCACTTGGCACCAACAGCCAACTTGCACACTCAGGACAAGCCTTCACTCAAAATTCCATTTCCTGTGTGCATCAATTGCTGCACCAACAATCAGCAGAATTTCAGTGACTGCTTCTCCCAGCACACATGTGGAACAAGAAGGGGTGACTGACATCCACAAAAGTCATGCCATCATTGCACGGACGTGGGACTGGCGACACACAGTGGGACCCACTCTTCACGAGTGTGAACAAGAATTTCCAACATGAATTCAACCCAGCAGTGAAGAGACCAAGATGTGCTTCATTGCAACAAGAGATCAGGTTGACTCCCTTGCAGTGATGAAGTGGAATTTGCATGAATCAAGTTGGGAAAGGCAGAATTCAAGTCCAAAATCTCACAAAAAACCAACGCGCGCAAGTCTTTGGGTTCCATCTTGCTTCTCTGTCACCCTTTGGTTCTTCGTGTCATTTGAGCAATGAGTGATCTCTGAGGATTCACATGAATTCCTGGAGAGAGTGCACTTGTCTTCACAAAAGCAATGGATTTTGAAACCTTTGAGATTCTGAGCTCAAGTCTCGCAGTGGTGGATGAAAACACAGCCTTTGGGTGTCTTTCTGGCCTGAGTTTCTTGACATTGCTCTCCCGCCCAGGTGTTTCTGGTGCACACTCTGCCCCACTTGACTGACGCTGACCCAAAACACCAAACATGATGGAGGGATGGTGGAAGCTCAGTCCATGCCCATGGTCAAGTGAACAGCATGCTTGTGCTCATCCACAGAGGTGCTGTTGTGTGACAAGGCAAATGATTCAAGATCCTTGGGAGATGGGATCATGCTCAGCAGTGAAGCCTTGCCTTGAAGCTCATGAGATGAATGCGGCGTGCTGGTGCAGCAGTTCAGCAGAGGTGTTCTGAACACAGGCACCCAAAAAATTGCACAAAATCAAGGTCTGTCCGCAGTCAACATGGGCTGTGGTTAAAAAACAAAAGATTTCACGCCAGTGATCAACGAAAGACACTTTTGAGATGTGGGAAATGCAGCTTTGTCACTTGCCAGCAAATGGTGTGAAGAAGCAAGTGACAAAACAACACATCCCACAATTGATTGTGACATGTGCAACATTACTTCAGCAAAGAGGTCAAAGGTTCAAATCCGGAACGATGCGTTGAATTTCAGGTGTGTGAAGATTTTCAGTGCTGCGCGCACTTGATTTCGCGGGGTGCCTGGGCTCAGAACACCTCAGCAACAAAAATTTCCTGCACTTGCCCACACATCAGTGTGCCACACAAGCCTTGAGCGCTTTTTGCGTTGTTCTTCCTTTGCACCCCTGTGCATCCAAAGTGGAAACCTCACTCATCACAGAAACACCCATTGTCCCCTGCGGAGTGTTCCAGTCATTTTGTGTTTCTCCATGTTTGCAAGACTCCATGGTCATCACATGCCATTGTGTGCAATCATGGGTGGGCACCTCTTTCAAAGGATGTTTTTCAAACAACCTGGTTGACACAAATTTTCATGAGGATTCCAAACATGACCTTGGCTTTTTCATCACAACATTGTTTTGGGAGGTGCTTTCCATGCAGGCTGTGATGCGTGCATGGATTCTGTGCATCCCTCAGTGGTTTGCGGTTCAACTCTGGCAGAGAATGATTGAATCACACAAAATTGCTTGATCTTGCGTGAATCAACATATGCAAAGAATTGAAACATGTTTGGACTCAATCTCATGCCATTTTTCAGTTGAAAAATGCACCCATCCCAAACCAAATTTTGCAATGCATGCGTTTTCAAAACACATACTTCCAAATGATTGCTTCTTCCTCCTTGCCTTCTTTTCCTCTGCATCCTCAGTGTCCTGCCTCACAGGCACGTGGTCATTGTTGATGATTTCCTTCTCAGACAGATTGCTCTCACTTTGCTCTCATCCTTGAGATGCTGTGGAAGCGTTTTGAACCAACTTGCAGTGAGTTGTTCTGCACGCAGGACACGCAAAATTTGTGCAAACATCAAAGTTTGTCCGTCAACCTGGACCCCATTGACACGGAGTGTTGCGCAACAGACGCAGAATTTTCTTCGACACTTCTTTTCACAAAAAGATTGTGTCTCAATGTTTGTCACAAAATGAGCCACACACAGTGCAAAATGCATTGAGACCAACTTTTGGAAGAAAATGGTGTCTCTCATGGTTTTGGGTGCTTCCAAAGTCAATGAATCAAGCCCCCATGTGTTTTGACTCTTTGGCAAGTGCACTAGAGGTGATGATGACATTTCTTGTGCACAATCAGCACCAGAGTTTGTTTTTTGTGCGTGTTGAATGATTTTTTGACGCAGATGCAGTCCTGCGTGCAGAACAACTCCAGTGCAATTCTCCACCTGTTCCAACACATCATCAACACACAGCTTGCATCCACTTCCCTTCATCACACTTCTCACTGTCAGTGGGATCGTGTTGCTTCCTCTTGTTGGCTTCTGACTCTGCATCTTCCTTTCTGTCTTCTCCATCCCCTCATTGCTTTCCTTCTTCTCTGTCTTGAAAAAAATCAATGTTTGTGAGGCACTTCTGGAGGGATTCCACGCGCAGGAACCCCAAAAAATCGCACAAAGTCAAGGTCTGTCCATCGCTTTTTGTCTCCACAACACGGAGTGTTGCGCAGCATTTTCTGTTGCACTGCTTGCCAAGAGAAACACTGTTTTGCTGCTGAATCTTTGTCTTGGAATGAGCTGCATGCAGTGGTGAATGTTCTCAGACAAAGAAATCAGAGCAAAACAGTGACTCTCATGGCCAAATTTAAATCAGAGTTCAACGGATTGAACCAATGCACAAATTCCATGTGTTTTGTCTCTTTGTTGAGTGTCAAATGCCATTGTTCACTCAAAAGTTGTGCCAAAGTTTTGTTTTTTGCGCGCGTTGAGTGCCTCACTTGACTTTGTGGGGTGCCTGGGTGCGGAACACCTCTCTGTTGACTTTCAGTGCTTTGATGTCTTTGCTCATCAGCCGTCACTTGTTGCTTCTGACCAACACTGATCCGCTGGAATGGTGCTAGTGCCCTCTCTGAGCAACAGCAATGGACTGGAGTTGCACATTGCATTGGTTCAAAGCTTTTGCGATTGAATGAGTGAGCGAATCAGCAAAAAGAAATTGATTTGCGTTGCCAACACCACCCGATGACATCTGACATTGGTGAAAGCATGCAATTGTGCAGGGAAATGGAGGGTCTGCACAAGGCAAAAACTCTGTTCTTTTGGACTGTTTTGTTGACTGTCTTTCTAATGTTTGACTTGAGATGGACACCAATGACCTTGTTGTCACTTTCTGAGTCAAAATGCAGGTGATTCAAAGAGGAACATCAATGTCTGGAAAGTGATGTGGTCAGGCCATTGATGCTGACCTTGAAATGAATGCCACGTGGTGAATGTTGCAGTGAAATTCAAGAGATGTTTCTGAGCAATCAAATGAGCTCCAGATGACTGGACTGAGAACACTGAGGTTAGCAAAATGTCAACAGAACAAAAGTGAAAACCAGCAAATTGAATTGATGAATTGGCATGAACCATTGAGACATGTTCTGATGATGCACCCTCACCACTGCGGCTCTAAAGACATTCCAAGCCTTCCGGTTCTATGGTGTAGACGACTGTGACTTGGGGGACGGCATCCTCCCTATGGCCTTTGCACCCCCTGGAGGTTCCCCCACAGCTAGGAAGAGCCAAATGGAGGAAGCACGGGCTGCACTAGCTTACGATACACTCACTTCAACGGAAGGAAACACCATAAGTCTCAAGGACACCCAATCACTGGAGAAAGCCAATGGTTACATCCCCGTTGAATGGGTAGAGGCACTCCTCCAGTTGGAAGGGTACACTCCTGTACTAGCAACACTGGTGGGAGTTAACCATCCTATAGTCCGTAACTATCTGGATGGACTCAACCGACTAAAGAGGATGCAGTTGAGCCTACGGTATGCTCTTGTAGACGAGTGTGGAGATCTCTTAGCCCCAGCCATAATCGTGTACTACTTCCAGCTCCGTGTCCATTGCTGGATGGAAGAACAGTGGGCAAGTAGCGGCAAAGTAGACCCCCCCAGCTTCACCCAAGAGTTGCGGACCTTCAAGATGTCGAAGAACCTCAGCTGGCTTCCTGGAGTTGCGGATGTCCCAGCGTTACGAAAGCTGAAGAGGATTGGTGAAGAGGGCACAGTTGGAAAGCCCACTACTACTAGTAGTAGCGGACCTGGAAGCAAATCCAAGCAAGCCAGCAAGAGGGGGAACTCGCAGCCTACAACAGCACAAACACGAGTGGAAAACCCAGCACAGGATGACCGATTCCGCTCCGCACTGGAGGAGCTCAGCACACGAATCAAAACGTGGAAGATTGCCGAAGTAATGGGAGTAATGAAGGACAAGGGGAAGGGACCTTGCCTACGAGGAGATGGAAAGGAGATGTGCCACTCTTGGCATGCCAAAGGCTTCTGTTACAGCAGCTGCAAACTCAGCTACAACCATACGGAGCCCTCAGAGGAGGATAAGAACCGCTTCTGGGACTGGTGTCAGGAGGCCTATGGCCAATGAAAAGGGGGCAGGCAGCCCGCTTTTCCCAACGCTGTTGTGCCACTGCCCCCACCCAAATACCGCAGGTTGGTGTCAGATACAGTAGTCTCGAGCAGCCCATACAAGATCGGAGGAATGGAGGTCCAACCCCTGTCAATTGAACTAGGTAAGAATAGTACGGAGGCGCCTGAAATTGTATGCAGTTTCCCGGGAAGCAAAAAGAGGGGGGGGAGCCCGTTCCCAAGGAACCCCAACAACAACCGCCGGAGAGCCGCGATTCACGGGAGGACTGTGAGCTTGATTGCAGTGGGACTATCCCTGGGACGGTCCAAAGGCCGTGCGAAGAGGTAGCGGCTTGCCCGCGGCAAGCTCTGGGGGGCCCGAATGCCAACCAACCAACAGCTCATCCAGGAAGGTGACCAACGGGGCCTGCAGGCCCCAAATTCACGTGAAAGGGGAGCGAACATACCCGCAGGACCGCTTGGATCGACACGTGGCCGCAGCGGTGGAAAAGTACGGACGCTCTAAGTCCTGGGGGGACTTCGTAAGGGCTGTGCGAGGGAGAGGTGACCTACACCCTGAGGTAGGCAACCTCCCACACCCAGCAGCACAGCTACTCCAGCAGTTTCAGCGGGTGGGAACTCCTGCAGTCATGTCCACCCCTCCGTGGGGAGCAGGCCGGCTTGCAGCCGCATTGGCTCGAGGCCCCCACAAGTCATCCCGTAACGGAATCGAGTTCCTACGGGAGGAGTATGCCGACATGATAGATAAGCAGCAATGGACTGTACTACCAGCTGACCTGATCCTTGGGTTACCAGAACTGAGGCTCAGCCCCTTGGGGCTAGTCCCCCAACGTGGCCGCAGGGATTGTATGATCTCAGATTACAGCTACTTCGGGGTGAATGCTGAAACTCAACGGATAGCCCCCCAAGAGGCCATGCAGTTCGGGCGGACACTGAAGAGGCTGCTCCAACGGATCCACAGGGCAAATGAGCGCTTTGGACCCGTCTATCTATCCAAGATTGATCTATCAGATGGTTTCTACCGGCTATGGCTGAAGCCAGAAGATACCATTAAGCTTGCAGTCTTATTTCCAGCCCGGGAGGGGGAACCCCCCTTAATTGGAATCCCGTTGACTAACCCCATGGGCTGGTGCTCTTCCCCCCCGAACTTCAGTGCCTGCACAGAGACCATAGCGGACTTAGCCAACGAGGTGCTGAAAAGGCCGGGAGGCCTCCGTGTAATGCGGCAAAGGCCACATCGCCTAGATGTGGTCGCGGAATCGGGGGGGAACTGAGTTAGACCCCTTTCCCCGCAATCCCTCGCTCAGCTCCTTCCGTAGTGCTACAGTTCCACTAAAGACACCCCTCCGATACTGGGATGTATATGTGGATGATTTCTGTGGCTTAGTTCAAGGAAACCAGTGGACACGGAGAGCAGTGAAGCGGGCCCTTCTACACTCACTGGACCAAGTGTTCAGACCGCTAGACGCCCAGGACATCCCCCACCGACAGGAACCGGCTTCCCTTAAGAAGCTGCGGAAAGGTGATGCAACCTGGTCAACATCCAAAATAATCTTAGGGTGGCTGATCAACACAGGGGACCGCACGATACGACTGCCATCTCACCGTGTGGACCGGCTACAAGAGATCTTAGCGGCAGTGTCCCCCAAACAGAAATATGCCTCTACCAAGGACTGGCATAAGCTGCTAGGGGAACTGCGGTCCATGTCCATTGCAGTACCAGGATCAGCAGGACTCTTCTCCTTGTTGCAAGAGGCCCTCCGACACCAGGAGAAAGGACGGCAAAGGATCAGGCTTACAGCAGCACTGCATGCTTTCCTCGACAATTTTCGCTGGTTGGCAAGCGATGTGGCGAGCAGGCCCACTCGTATTGCCGAGCTGGTCCCCAACACGTGGCCCGTTACGGTGGGAGCCTGCGATGCCGCTGGGACTGGAATGGGGGGCGTACACTTCATCCCCTTAGCGGATGGGACAATCCAGCCCCTCCTGTGGCGAAAGGCCTTTCCTGCATGGATCCAACGGGACCTCGTCTCCTTTACGAACCCAGGGGGAACCATCACCAACAGTGATTTAGAACTGGTGGGGTCCATCGCTCACAATGATATCCTAGCCCAAACAGTGGATATCACAGAGCGCACAATCCTTAACCTCTACGATAACACAGCGACCGTCCACTGGCAGAGGAAGGGATCCACTACTACCACAGGGCCCGCAGCTTACCTGTTTCGTGCGCAAGCCCTCCACCAGTGGTACTACCGGTATATCCCTCTCCGGGATTACATTCCAGGACCTGCCAATGCGATGGCTGACACACTATCACGTGCCTGGCACCTCAATGACCATGACTTACTGACCTATTTCAATTGTGTATTCCCACAGGAAAGGCCCTGGACCGCATGTCTGCTCCGCAAGCCCATGTATTCCAGCTTGACCTCCTCACTCTCCAGAAGACGATGCGAGCCAGCGTCACTGCTGGCTATGCCAAAAAGAAGGATGCCCATTGGGCATCATGGCTTAAGTTCTGCTTGTCGCAAGAGCTTGACCCTCTCCTGCAAGCCTCACAAGACCCAGTCCCATACTTGCAGGTCTTTGGAGCCCGATACCAAGATGGCCGTATCTCCCCCAGCCGTAAATGTGCAAGGGCTCATACAGTATCGGACGCTGTTAGGTCAGTGGGTCAGGCGTTCACCCGCATGGGGGCCCCTGACCCCAGGTTCAACAGATTTGGGAGCCTAGATGCTTGCCTAGCGGCACAGTATTGAGCATATTGGGCCGCTGAGCCCCCTTCCTCACGGGTCAAGCCAGTGCCAATCACTGTAGTGGTGAGGGCCCTCAACTTTGCCCACAGGGAGCGGCCCTCGATGGAGAGGAAGGCAGTAGCCAACATGATGTGTATTGCCTTCTTCTTTTGCTTGCAACCGGGAGAGTACACCGGTACTACCACGGATGATCAAGCCTTTGCCCTGGAGGACGTGGCCCTCTTCGTTGGTCCATGTCGCCTCCACACCTTTACGGCAACTGAGGCTGAACTTAATGCTGCCACATCCCTCCAACTCACATTCACTACACAGAAAAATGGCACCAAAGGCGATGTCATAGCCCACTCCCACAGTGGCTACCCGCTGTGCTGTCCTGTTACGGCGGTCATCCGTCAACTCCTGCTCCACCAAAAGCAGGCCGCCCCCGCACAACCAAATACCAAAACGAAGCTGGCCAGTTATTATAACCAGCATGGAGTCAACGTACGGGTCACAGCAGCCATGGTGACCAGTACCATGTGATGGCATGCAGCAACCCTTCAACACGCTACGGGGATCTCCCCGTAGTCCCTCAGTGCCCGCTCCCTTTGTGCAGGGGGTGCTATGGCGCTGCTGCAAGGTAATTGCGATTCCAATGTCATCAAATTACTGGCACGATGGCACAGTGATGCCATGATGCGGTACCTTCACCAACAGTTGGTCCCCTTGTTCCGACCCCTCGCACCGCTCATGTTCAACAACGGCACCTACAGTTTCCTACCAGATGAGACAGTTCCCTCCCGTGCGGAAACCCCCGCCGCAAAGCCCCCGACGCCACCGCGGCGCGGATAACCGCCCGTACGGAACTGCTCTGGCCTTTCCCATCCCCCGCTTTGCTCCCTCCCTGGGCCTTTGGCTCCTTTGGCAGTTAGTACTGTTTGGCCAGTGGGTTGGATCAGCACAGGAAAGAAGCTCCCCCTCCACGCTGCGGACCGTAAACCCCATCCCTAATCTAGGGGTCCGGGTTACACGGGCAGCGGGGTAGGGTTGCTCAAATTCCCGTAGCCCCTGCTTAAACCACCAGCCAGCACAATACTAGTAGACCTAGAGGATACGGGAATCCTAAGAGGGAATTCGTTACAGAGGCTGTTCCCCGAGGAACAGTGGGTGATTCCCGTTACTATTCTAGACAATCTTCTTTTGACAGTCTGACAGACCAAAAAATAGATGATTACTGTATCTCTGTACAAAGTACTTCCTCCCTCCCAAAATGAATGTACCCTACGCACCTTTTCTAGTGAAATAAGCTCAATATGGCCAATTTGGATGGTTCTTATATTATCATACTGTAAATTCTTCTTTAGACCTCTTTTGATCATCGTCTAGATTAACAGGAATGGCCCAATGTCTTCACACCAGTTTGCTCTGATTCCATTCAAGGAATCATGCAATGGGTCATTCCTGCATACATATTGCCAGGTATATATGCGGGAATGTTTTCAGTGGTACTAAAGGCATGGCAGGCTTGCTGAAATTACATAGTATTTTCCTGCCATTTTTGGAATTTGGAATCCTGCCGTATAATTGTGGTGCGTTAATTTCACAAGATTCCAGTGGCGCCAACATGATTAGGATTGTCACAGAACAGCTATGGCTCTGAAACTATCAAAATACCATTGCACAAAAGCACCTTCCTCCAGAACAATAGAACACAGCATTCCTCCTCCCATTTCCGAAATGACAAAAGCAGTCTCCAAAATAGTCTCCTCCATCCTCACTATTTGGCTATTGATTCCTCCCTTACAGCAAAATGTCCCCTGAGTTGGTTTTCTTGCATGGGTAGCTTCCCTTCAACAACAGGAGGAGGAGGAGGAGGAGATGTGTCAAAGACTCTCCCATGAGGACAGGTTTCAAAGAGACAAAAGGATGTGAAGGATTGCTCTCATGGGGATCAAAGTGTCTCCATTCACCCACCTCTTTGGGTCTGGTGGTGATGACCAGGCTCTTCTAAATTGCTGTGGCATTGATCACAATGTCTTCAGGCAACTCCTTTCCCTCTTTGAGAACTATAGTACTGTTGGCAAGCATTCCCCAAAGATCAGATCTTGGCTCTTCACCAAGAAAGGCATACCCAAGGGCAACAGGAGGGACATCACTGCCACTATTGGGCTTGCTTTGGTCTTGACTTGGTTTAGAACTTGTGGATCAGCAGCAAGGACCTCCTGCTTATCTATGGTGTTTAGCCTTACTTCAATTCCCCTCTACTATAAATGGTTGAAGTATTCCAGGAAAGTTCTTCTTTATGTATTGCAACATCATCCAGACGTAGGCCCCCCAGTGATGGATGAGAAGTGGAGGCCTATGTGGCAGCAATTGGAAGAAAGTATTTTGAACTTGGAACCAAAAGCGTTTATATATATATATATATATAAATTCAGTACTCACATATTGCAAATGTAACAAACTGCAAAAGGAGCAAAAAACAAACAGTAGTAGTTTGGATTAGTAATAGTAATTAGTAAATAACCATGGGATTGACCATGGCATTATTCTTCTGAATCATCAGATGAGTCTGGGCGCTTGCGCTTGCACTTGCACTTGCACTTTCCTCTCCTATTCTTGCCTGGGAGATAAGTTCCGGCAATGGTGATGAGTAGACCTTTGATTTCAGAAAACACATGCTGATGTTTCATGGACTGGTTATGCTGTTCCTTGGATTGGATAGCACCAAGGGCTTGTTGCTGTTCCCTGGTGGACTGGACAGCCAGGGCTTGTTGCTGTTCCCTGGTGGTCATCTAGAACATGGATGTGAAATCCATGTTGCTGGTGTTGCTGGTGCTTGATAAGGAGGAGGCTTTTAAGTATAATCTCTTGGCTGGAGTACGAGGGTGTGGAGTATTCTGAGGGACAGTGTGAGTCAATGCTTGAGTTGGAGCAGCTACTAGTTGAGCAAGCTGGGGAGTCAATCCTTGGGTGGATGGTCGAGTCAATGGTTGAGTTGACGCTTGAGCCAGTGTCTCAAGCTGAGTGAGCTGAGTTGGTATTGGCATTTCTTTAGTACATTGTGAAGGCTGATGTAGAGAAGGGTTGTTGTTCTTGTTGTCCTTCTTGATGATGTCCTCATTGTCCTCCAAAGTGTTTTTATCCTCACTAATAATGTGCCCTTGGTATCCTTCTACCAAATGAAATGTTTCCTCAGCATCCTCTCCAATGGCTGCCCTCACACCAATCAAATACTTGATCTCCTTAGCAAGCCTGATGACAGGAATTATGCTTGGATTCCCAGTGGGAATTCCTTTCCTGTGGAGGAAGCTGTACTTCCTGGTGATGAAATGGTGGTCTCTTCCAGTATTCCAGTTTTCTTCATGGATATGGACAACTTTCATCCATTGATCTTGTCCAATAGGAATGATGCTCCTTAAGGTCTTGAGTGTACATATGGTCTTCCTAAGGATGTAGTTAGTGGAACCCTAAGACCTTCCTCCTCCTCTTTCTTGTGCAGTCAGCCCTGCAGCTGGCTGCTGCTGGATCTGGAGCCATCCTTTTTTAGTATGAGCCAAGAAGGGATGATCATGAAAGGATTTATCACATATGGGATTTTGATGTCATCCTCAAGGTCTTCCCTCTCAAGACAGCACTGGCTCTCTTTCCCCCTCTTACTAGCAAGCTCGTGCATCCTGCACAACAGCAGAAGAATCTGGATGCTTGTGTTACCATTGTTAACCACCAGAGGGTCCAGAGGGTTGTTGGACATGCCCACCGGCAGGTCCCCCCCTTCTATCATATTCAGCACACTCCTCTTCCTCTTCTTCAGTGATGCATTGTTTGGTTTTTCTTTCCTTTGTTGAATGTATTGCGTGTGTTCTGTTCTTGTCAAGGGGGGGGAGGAAGCAAAGAGATCACCATGCTTGTTGTTCTTTCTTTAAAGAAGAACAAGGAAGATCAAAATTTTCAGTTTGGCGCCAAGTGACTGGCTGTCTACCGAGACTTAAAATGTAAAGTGAAGGATTCCAATTAATATGTATCTCAAATACTAAGATCTTGGTTGTCATGAGCCCACGACAAACAATATCTGAGTACTTGAGATACATTAGAAGAGCTGGCCGGTCAAAAATTACACATTTCTGTGTATGCAGGAATGACCTGGGCCCTCCGGAACCAATGCATGCGGGTCCCCCCTTTGAAATCTAATATTGGGGGTATGATTTCATGTTTTTTTTTCAAATAAAATAACCCACATTTCTAAAACGTGGGTTATTTTTCCCATGTAATAACCCATGATTCTAAAACGTGGGTTATTTTTCACAAACAATAACCCATGTTTTAAAACGTGGGTTCCTGGGTTCCTGGGTTCCTGGGTTAACCCACAAATAACCCACGAATAACCCATGAAATAACCCATTAATAACCCACAAAAACCCACTGCACAAAATACGTGTAGCAGTTTAAGTGTGCATGAAATCGAAATTATAAGATTAAAGATTATCGTGCGAGTTCACGAGAATTCCAAAGTTCCAATTAGATCCTTGAGTAGATCTGGTAGTGAATCTACATGGGGTTCTTACTATTCGGAACTCGTGACATCTTTGTTCTTTGCAAGGTAATCTATCGCTAGATATCTTGGACCTCTTATGATCCTTGGACCTCTTACGATCCCTGATACGATGGATCATATGATATATATGTATGAATGGTACCTTATGATATATATGTATGAATAGTACCTTATGATATATATGTATGAATAGTACCTTATGATATATAGGTAGGAATAGTACTATGTCCATCCATTCCAAGGGAGCATCGTATGTACATATGCTTCCAATACAAAAAAAAAAATCTTAATATTATTTTTAACCTCGTGAACTAGAAGAGGCGCTATGTGGCCAGAACCACAGCTTTCATTAGAAAGAGTGCTCACAGCTGCTCCGAGGGGCGGCACTTCCCTCCGAGGAGTGTTTATGGAAGTGCGACCAGGGGTTTGTTTCACTGGAATTAAAAGTATTGACTGAGCT
>CAACVS010000445.1:1234-24874 GCA_900660405.1 Pseudo-nitzschia multistriata
GTTGTTGTTGTCGTTGTTGTTGTCGTTGTTGTTGTCATTGTTGTTGTCATTGTTGTCGTTGCTGCTGTTTTGATCCATCTTCACAAAAATAGTATGAGGGATGGCTGGACAATGAGCTCCCTCCTCTTTCTGGTGCTGGCCTCCTCCTCTTGCTCTCTTTGATGCAACAAAGAGAGGAAATAGAATTTAGTGACTAAGAAGACCAATCAGGATATTATTTATGAGGCTCAATAGTCAATAGAGGCACCTTTGCACCATGGTTCTTAAAAGAGGTGCCTCTTTTGTTGTTTAGCACAAAGAAGTCTTAATTTTGTTGAACTGAGTCTTAATTTTGATAGGACTTTCTGTTGAGTCTTTCAACTGACTGGAAAATTTTATTCATGCTGGGTTCCACTTCTGCTCTAAAAGTAGAGTATTTAGGATGGGGTGCTTTGAGCAGTTCTAAATATGCTAAGTCTGGAGTCACACCATGCTCTAAATTATTGGTCTGTCAGTCAATCAAATTTAGAGATTTTAGAATAATGGGAATTGCCCATTACAGTACTGTACAGTATGACTGCTTCCTACAGTATTACTGTACCTAAATTAATTGAATCAATCAAAAGGTCTTCTGTGCCTAAGTACTGTACTTTTTAGTCACCTGTAAAACACTGGGCCTTCTGGAACCCACACACATGCATCCCCTTTTCAAAATCCAACATTTGGGGCATGCTTTTGTGAGCTATTTTTCCCATGTAATAACCTGCAATTCTAAAATGTGGGTTATCCTTCACCAAAAAGAAGAACCCAGGTTCTGAAACGTGGGTTCCTGCGTTCCTGCTGGGTTACTAACAACCCAGGAATAACACCAACAAAATAACCCACGTAAATAACCCACAAATCTGCTGGACCTATTTTTGAACACCAAAAAAAAATGTCTAAAATACTTAACATCCTTGCTTCTCCTCTAACCCTAAGAATGACTCATATCATGGGCTAGCTAGTACTATTCTGGTGGGTTTTTCATCATGGGTTGTTCTTATTTTTCCAATAAAATATCCCAAGTTTTAGAAACATGGGTTATCTTGCACAAATTACATGAACTCTTAGTATGTTTAAGTGTGTATGAAATCAAAATTATAAGATTATAGATTATCATAATGGTTTGTAAGATTTCTGAAGTTCCGATTAGATCCTTGTGTAGTAGTAGGTCTGGTACTGAATCTACACAGGGTTCTTCTTGTTGCTATTCGGAACTTGTGACATCTTTGTTCTTTGCAAGATAATCTATCTCTAGATATCTTGGACCTCTTACGATCCTTGATAGTACGATGGATTGTATGATACATATATATGAGTAGTGCCCTATGATATATGGGTAGGAATGGTATGTCCATCCATTCCGAGGAAGTACTATCCTCGTAGTACTATATGCATGCTTCCAATACAGTACTTACGTGTCCAATACAGTACGTATGTATCCGTTGCATATCTTTCTTGTGAAATAACCCACAATTCTAAAACATGGGTTATTCTTCACAAAAAATAACCCAAGTTTTTCTAGGGGAGGAATTCAAAAGGGGGGGATGCCCGTGGGTTCCTTGATAAAGTTGTTCCATTCGGGTTATCTATTTCTTCCTGTCTGTCTGTCACCAGTCGACCATCAATCACCGCACAGATCATTTAGAAATTGTAAGAATCGTGAGAATCTTTTTAAACGAACTGTACGTTACGTACTGTACAGTACGAACCGTACTCGTACTGTGTAGCCTTCATGCTGCACCTATTTTGCAACCTGCATGCCTGCACCGTAGCAAATCCGATTGGGCGCTTGGCGGAAGCTATTCCATTTTTGGCCAGATGTTACGATCGGAATCATCGGAAAGCGTACAAAATGTACTAGCACCTACTTCCTTTCAGCATACCCCCCCCCCCTCGATAGCCCCAAATGATAACTCGGAGGTGCGCATGTGTCAGCCGCTAGTTTCACTCAAATTTAATTGGCATCCGACCATAAATCTTTTTTTGATCGAACACAAACAGCTCGACATAACGATATTGAAAAATGAAGTACTCTGCTGCTGCTCTCTCCCTGGCATCGGCCCTATTGGCCGCCCCCGTTGCCGCACAGCCTGCGATCTCCGTTCATGGAAGTGGAACCACCAACCCTTCGAAGTGCTACTGGACAATCATGGACCAGATGCAAATCCAATCCAAGAACCCCATCCGTATGACTTATCGCGCCGTGGGATCCTCTACCGGACAGGCCGAGTTCATCGGGGATGGAGTCCTATCGGACAACATGTTCGGTAGTGGTGATATCCCATTGAGCCAAGAGAAGTTTGATTCTCTCGCTCAAGGTAGCTTCTTCCACTTGCCTGTACTCCTCGGAGCGATTACTTTTTTCCACTCTGCGCCCGTCGGAGACCAGAAACTCAACCTTTCTGCTTGCACCTTGTCCAAGATTTTCAAGCGCGAGATCACTGATTGGAATGACAGTGAGATCATACTCGCCAATCCAAATCTCGATTTGCCAAGACCCGCGCCAATCACTGTTGCGCATCGCGTGAAGGGTAGTTCGTCGACCGCAAGTATTACCCAGTACCTCAACCAAGCCTGTCCCGAGGAGTGGCCTGAGGAACTGGTTGGAAAAACCATTGACTGGGATGTTGACACCATTGGGTGCGAAGGTTCCGGAGGAATGTCTGCCTGTATCAAAGACATTCCCGGAACCATCGGTTACATTGACATGGGTCACGGACATTCGGAAGGCTTGGCTGAGATTGAACTGCAGAACGCCGCTCAAAAGTACATCAGCACCAAAGAAGCTGCTGAACTCGGAGGTATTATGGCTGCAGCCGAAAATGCCGATCTTCCTGATACTTTGCAGGGTAGCTTTGCCAACGTCAACCTCTTGAACCAGGTGAGTTTTGTATAAACTTGAATCTATGTGGAAGTCAAACCGAACACAAAGCCGTGTGCAAATTTTCTTTTCACCCATACCAAAAATTGACGTCGAACATTTCTATAACTGCGTTCTTCGGTAATTTCAGGGCGGTTCCAACACCTGGCCTATCACCGCGATGACGTATATTTATGTCAAAAAGGATTTGACCTTCATCGAGGATCCTGCTGCCCAGTCATTGGTAAAGGCCTTCCTTAGAGCTGTTTATTCCGACGATTACATCCCACAATGCGAAGAAGAATTTGGTTTCGTCCGCATCGGCGGTGAACTCCGAGAAAAGGCTCTTGCTGCCATCGAGACAATTACCACCTCTCCTGGAGCCCCCGAATGGTCTTTTGAAATCGATACGCAAAAAAATGCCGGTCAGTCCGACTATGTCATCTCTAAAAAGCGCAAATCGTACAGCGAACTCGAGCAAGACAAGTTGGTAGAAATGATGAACAAAATGTCCTTCCGTATCGACCAATTGGAGGCCCAGAATGCCGCACTCATGTCCCAAGAAACCGTCTCGGCGACACCCGTGAGCTCGTCACCCGCTAGTTCAAAACCCGCAAGCTCTGATTTCATGAAAACCTCTAGCAGCACTGGTGCCTTCGGGACCTTTATCGACGAAGAGTTGGACGAAGATCAACAGGTTAAGACCGCCTTGATCATGAGTTCTGTCTCGATCGCACTGTGGGTCGTCGCGGTTCTTGGCATGATCGTGAAGTACGCGAGTGGAAGCACTGCTTCTAAGGCATCCAAACCAGAAGAGATGATGGAAGCCGGTATGAACTGATGAGGCAAACAGCCACTCAGCCACGAAGAAGAGACTCTTGAGGAAGAAAACGATCCAATCCGATTGAACAGTATCGAAGGGAATAAGTTTTTGTTGCGATGACAGTGTTGGGACGGTTGCAACAAAATCGGATGTGCAACGAAGAGTTGTTGGCGTATTCTACCCATTTGTCCTTCTTGGCGAAATCAAACGAGACATGATACTATCATCATGACTCGATATAAATATTTATGCTCATTTGTGTTGGGAGAACTAGCATGGCTGAATGAATTCCAGGGCGATTCCTTTCGATTAAAACTCCGCGTAGATCACTGCATCCTTGGGACGAAAATGCAACGCTATCTCTATTGAAATTATAACTTTAAATAATCATTTACGTTCGTTAGCATTTTGCTTCACTCGATTGCCTTGTGCTTTACTACCAATGTTAAATCGATTGCATAACGTTGAGATTTAAAGCTCTCAACTCTTTTGTCAGAGTCCCGAATGCATGGCCTACTAACCATGCTGTTCATGATGGCTCAGTTTTGCCAAGCCAAGCCGTTTCCCAATCCCTTAGAATTTAACGTACTAAGTTCAATTGTTATTTTACGCACAGTACTACTACTAGTATTTCTTCATCTCATTTTTGTGGTGGAAGGAGACAGTAGTACTAGTAGTAGTAGTAGTAGTAGTATTTTACCTCGTCCTGCATTGCAAGAAGAACATGATGACGATGTTGACTGCTGTGACGTAAAGTGCTGCAACAACAACAAGAATTTGCTCGCTGGTGGAACAAAGGACTTTCTCCATTCTCTGTACTACGTCACATAGTAATAGTAGTACTAGTACTAGTACTAGCTAGTAGTACTAGCTAGTAATAGTACTGTAATACTACAAGAAGTACTAATAGTACTAGTAGTACTAGTAGTACTAGTAGTCTCTCTATCTCATTATGTAACATATGACACCGTACAATTTACGTAACGTAATTTCACAGTGCAAATTTATAAGACTAATATAGTGTCTATATTCGAACGCAAAATGCATGCTTTTTCGTACCGTACGGTAGGTCGTCGAACTCTGTCAAGAACGTTAGAATTCCGTATCATGCTCTTTTGAAATAGTTGGTGTCATTTTCAAAAAAATTCGAAGCCGAACACATAACGCAGCTCATGAAGGAAACACTCTGTCGATTCTCTGCTTTCAGTCTACCCAAAGCGACAAACCACCAGTAACGCCAGAACTTTTGCGAGGTCGCGGTTACTGCTAAAGTTCTACACAGCCAAAAAGGAGAAGACCAGAACCAGAGTCTCCAGATACGACACGGCACCTCGGCAGCCATGTCGATTCGTTCCTCCCTCGAGAGCGCCGGCAGCAGCGGCCCCGTGAGACTCAGCCAAGTGGTTGGGTCTCCGACCTTTCGCTCCACTGCAACCAACGCCATTGCGGTTATTCCGCTCTTGAGCAGCAGCCACGACGGAAGCGACGATCCCACGACGCATTCGAGCAAATCGTTTGAGGATTTTCTTCGCCTGCTGCAACGACACAATGGACTCAATAAAATCAACGGCAGTATGAGCGATACCTATGACAACTACGACGCAAAGGTCGACAGTGGATCTCCCGTGGTTGTGGTGGTCCCCAATTCCAATCTCACACGCCCCAGCGATTGGAAATACAACGAAACGCCCCTTCGCAACTTTCACTGGGGGCACGGGTGCCAGCGCTTGCGGTTCTTTGACGGACGGCCCTATCACAGCCGATCGGCCCACGATCGATTGATCAACCACGAACTGACGCGGAACTGGATCGACCTTTGCCCCAGCCGTCGGACGGCCGCAGTTGTTGGAGTCTTGAACATTCGGGACTGTTCCGATATGGCAACCCTTGAACGGGCGATCCAAGAATGGCACCAGTGGGCCGAGCGCTACTCGACGCCTCCGTACGAGGTAACGGCTCTCGGGCGGGACGTGGAAAGGGACACGGTGGTCCCGCGGCTATTTGTCTTTGATAGCTTTCACGAAGACCTGAGTCCGGGGGTGGACCTCCAGGCCGCCACAAAAAAACTCAACATTACGAGCAACTCGCTGGTAGCATTTCCTCCTTCCGGCGAAGAGCGCTCGCAAATGATGGACTTGCACGTCAACGTCGTGCTGAACGATCTAGCGGTATCAGTCTTCAAGGTATTGGAAGACAAGATCCGGGAGTCGGACTTGTTGATGACGGGCAAAAACCCCTCGACCTTGCCACCCACCAAGACGGGTTTTTTTGGTAGAACGAGTGCCAATAGCAGGGGTAGTTCGGAAGATACAGAAGCCCCTCGAGGAGGATCGAAAGACCTGAGCATCGACACCCTAGCCAAAGTGGTGGGACCGAGCAGCAAACTTGCCTCATCGAAAACGAACAATCTCCGCAATCTCGAGCAGCATCGGTCTGCTTCTATTCGAATGAAGCTCGACAATGCTAGCACAAACAATAACGTCACGGATACACCGTCGTCGGCAACATCGACTACTTCCGAGGGGTCGATTTCTGAGGCGACAACCATTTCCGCGAGCTCCCCCAGAAGCTCGGTAAAGGCTCAATTGTTGACTCCTCTAGATGAATTTTGGGATTATACCGAGTTGTCTCCAAAAGATGCGCACGAAATGAGGAAACGAGAAGTAGCACGACGAGAGAAGTTTGCCGCAGATCTTTCCCTCTTAGCCGGATCGCCACTGGATGCCTACGAACGGTACACCAAAGCCGCCGATTTGTGCAAGACGACCAGCCCGGATCCCTTGTGGTACTCGAGCGCACTGGAGGGATGCGCCGCTGCCCACATTGCTATGGCTGACGTCGGGGGATTCAATGTGGACGAGTATCTCGATTCGTCCTTTCAACTGCCAGAAGAAATCATGGCCTGTGCGCTGATTCCGGCCTCGGAGAAAAATGGAAGCAACGACGAGCTCAAAAAATGCATGCCCCAGGTAGTCCAGGCACTCTGTGAGGATGCGTTGAACGTGACCTCTCGCCATCCAAAGACGGCCTGCTTTCATGCCGAGTTGCTTTTGAAGCTTGCGTGGTATACGGCAGAGGTGGAAGACGGCCACCTCAGGTGTCAATGGGGACTGGGAGGAGACGAAGGCGGAGGAATAGAAACGTATGGAGGAGATCCCGATAGCGACAAGCGTCGATGGGGTGCGTTTCCGCAGCGAAGCAATCTTGGGGTCGCCTTGGTTTGTTTGGAATATAGTACATCAAATACTTTCTACTGCTTACTCATACGGCTTTTTGTTCGTCCTTTCCTTTTAAACTCAAAACAGACAAAGCATCTGCAACTCGACTGAACTTTTTGGATATGAAAGACAAAGATGGAGAAGATATCATCAAAATCAACACGTTGAAACGCCTTCAAAAATGCAGCGAATTTATGCACATGGCGGCCTCGACGGCTTGTTTGGATTCTGCTACGAGATCTGATGTCGCCCTTCGTTGCATTTCGATAGCCTGGAGGGGGTTACGTCCGACATTGTTGCCAACTGTTCGAGAACGATCGAAAGATCGAATCCAATTGAAGCGAAAAGCCGCGTTTTTTGCCGTCACTGCTGCAGAGGCAATGTCTGACGTACAGGGCCACGTATCACAGCAAAGAGCACATGCATTGTGGGCTCAGGCTTCCAGATTGTTACCTCAAACTGGAAATGACCTGGTGGGTGGAAATTATGGCTGGGCGACCCTTCGAGCCGTGGCGCTCCACGCCTTGGTAATACAAGGAACGAAAGAATCGTCCGAAGACGCTGCCGAACAACTATTGACGCTTGTGAGTCGTATATCGCCCCCAAATTGCCCCAAGAGCGAAATCCTTCCAACTAGTCCCGTGAAGGGTGGGGGAAGAAGCAATTCATATTTCGCGGGTGCGAGATCGTATCTTCGCGAAAGCGCAAAGGTAGTAGCCAAAGATGCCCGCACCAGATCGAAGGAGATATTCGGGAACGATATTTCGTCGCTATTGGTAGTGCAGGCAAAATGGGTTGAAGACGATCCCGTGGATCCGATGCAGGTGCCTATGAGTGAATTTTCTTCTGATTTTGGTCTTGGTGTCATAGCAATGCCATCGGTTTGGTCGACTATAAGGTTCGAAAATTGTGCCTTGGCGCAAGAACAACTGATTCAACAAATTTTTGATTTGAGGAAGAACATCCCAGCCTGCACGTTGCAGAATATGATCTCCTCGAAAAACAACCAAAACCTTCCAATCGAAATAACATCTATTGGCATTGTCACCTCTGACTCTTCTACGAAGCTTGAACGAATCAAACTAGAACCCAAAGAAAAGAAGAAGGAGAACGCCATGTCAACCTTTTTCAATCCTTACGCTAAACAAGAGAGAAAGCAAAAGCCAACAACGATTCCAAGGGGCGAAGAGCAATACATATCAATCACGTTCACTAACAAATTAGCTGTGCCCTTCGAGATCGGCTCATGCAAATTGAAATTCGACAGCTCAAGAAGTGATCGGATCAAGGCACCTTCTATATCGTTTGTGATCCCTGGTCAGACCAAGAATTTTGCTGTCCAATTTCCTTTCATGGTTCTCGACAAGCTCGAAAACGATGATATCGATATTCTGCAGGTAAAAGGCATATGCATAACTGCTTTATCGCGATCAATCTACCTTCCTCTAGGAGAGGACGATGAACCTAACAAAACGGAAGGCCAGATCATTCCGAAGAGTCTATCATTGTATCCTAAGAGGGACTACACCAAAACCTCGAGAGTTGAGGATCAGGAAAGCAAAGTGATCTATTCCCCTCAACTCGAAATTATACCGCCGCAACCAAATATTCATATTTCCTTTGCGTCATCAACGACACCCATCGATAGTGAAACCATTATTCCAGTGCTTCTTGCAGACGGGGAGATCTTTACGCTGCCAAAAATGTGTGTTTCAAACGATACCGGACTTGGTGGAATCGGTAGAATCGAAGAGCTTCAAATATCTGCAGTCGGTCTCCCTGGTCTTTCTGATGTGGTGCTATACGACATGTCTCGAACAGAGGGAAATGAAAATGATGTTGCTGGAGACAGCGATGACAAAAACTCAATGAATGATTCCAGTCCGATCAAAATTTCTGCTCATTGCGTTGGTTTAGATGCAGATACTCTGAATTCTTCGACCAGCGACTTGTCTAGCAGTTTCATTTCTACAAAACTCTTTGCATCCCCAAGTATGGGAGCCCAAACCGCTTCGAGCCACCTGACTCTACGGTTCAGGTATCGCGGGAAAGCAGTATCGTCCGAGTTGGAGGTCTGGCGCAAATATGAAGTCCAAGTCCATATTCTGCGAGTCAAGGGTCCGAAAATCCCTTCGTTGTCCTTTCGCTGTGATTTATTTTGGGAAAGTGGGTACTCTGAGTTGTGCAATGCGCTTGCTATCAAGGAATCCGATTCCGAACGATCGTTGAGTCCCCGAGCAGGAAGCACGGGTGACCAAAAAATCGGCCCAAAGCGGTTGGATCGGGACCGTGGAATTCATGTCTGTAGCGACGAGGTCGTTGTGATGATATCCGTGGCAAACGAGTCTAGTTCTCCGATCATATTGTCGAGGATGGATGGCTTGCCAGTCGGTTTTGCCAAGAGCAAGATGGACACCTTGAAAGTTTCCAAGGGAGTTAGTGCCAAATTCCCAATCATACTCCCAAGACTCGAAAGGACAGACGACATCTGCCAACGGCTTGTTGCCATGTTAAAATTCAAGTGGAAGAGTGAAATTGGTGGCTCCGAGCTGGACGACGCCCAAGAAACCGGAGGCCCGATGTTTCCGGTTAACTACCGCGTTCGCGAGGGCATATTGGAGATACCCCGTCCTTGTTTGCAGAAGATTATCGACGAAAATCCAATTTTCTTGTCTCGGATATGCAAGGCCCCGTGCTCCATTGGCGTCAGCATTTTTGGAGGATCAAACGGAAACGAGTCGCAACAGTCTGTCAAGAACGTTCAGGTCGGAAAACCAGTAGACGTTGCCGTAAGCGCCGAGATTGCAGAATGGCTTTCGGCGGATCGAAAGGACCGAACGAATTGCACCCTGAAGTTCTATTGCGCGAGACAAAATTCCTCGACAAACAATGCCGACGGGAAAGAAAACGCATCGTGTGCTAGCAACCAAAGCAAGGACTTCGTTTGGATCGGCCAGATTCACAAAACCCTGACGATGGGAGAGACATCTTCCGACACCGATCCGCATCGGGCCCGAATCGTGTTCCTCAGCGAGGGCAACTTTTTTGTGTCCGCTTGCCTGGGTTTGAGCGGAGCAGAAGACAGAGGCGATCCCAAAGAAATCTGGTGGGCAGAAAAGGCGGGGATGGTCCGTGTCTCGAAAAAAGGCTGAGAAACGACAATTCTAATACTAAAGTACCGTAATTAATAACAATATTTTGGACATTTGCCTAGTGCAGCTGGTTCGTGGAATGCCGATCTCTGCGGTCGCGGTGGTTTCGGAGCAGGCATCGTGCCCGTCTCTTAGCACGCCTTGTTCTTGTACGCCGCCAGCGCGTCGAAAAAGTCCTTCTCCCGGGTGTCGGCCGTGGCCCGGAGGGTCCTGGCCAGCTCCATGGTTTTGGTCGGCAGGTGCTCCAGCCCCAGGACGCAGTCCTGGAATTCCCGGATGAGCGCGGCCTGCCTGCGGACCCCGGCCTCCAGGTGTGCCGTCGACGGGACGAGCGGGGGATACAGGAGGCTCCCAAAGTCCGTCACGCCCTCCCCGACGTTTTTGGCGTGCTCGTGCACCCGCAGGATGGCGTCCAGGATGGTTTCGTCGTCCTTGTCGCTTCCGCTCCCGGCCAGCCGCTCGCCCAGGGCCTCGCAGGTTTCCAGGGCGACCCTCATGTTCCCCCGCGAGTTCTTCAGCAGCTTGACGCAGGCCTCGGCGAGGGGCAGGTCGTCCTCCGTGTACTTGTCGTCGTCGCCGCCAAAGCCACAAAAGCCGTCGTCGTCGTCGTCTTCTTCGCCTTCCGCGTCGTCGCCGCCGCCGCCTTCCCTGGGACCCAGCTGGACCATCTCGTCGAACTCCTCCAGGGTGTCGTTGCACTCCCGGGTCCAGGTGAAGATCTCCCTCCGTATCGCGCTGCGATTGCCCTGCGGAAGCATCTTGTTGAGGATATGGTCGCAGGCCTCCCAGACGGCCCCCGTCTTTTGGGCCCCCACCGTGTTGTCGCTCGCCGCGGGGACCGCTCTGGAGGCTGGGTCGCCTCCGCTGCCGCGGACGCTCCCGTCCTTGCTGGTCCGCTGCAGCTCGGGGTGAAAGGCCTCCACCAGCCGGAGGGTCGCCAGGTAGACCGCCAGGGCCGCCTTTTGGTTGTAGTGCCGGACGGCCCGCGAGCAGCCCGAGGCGTCCGCGACCGTGGCGTGGACGGCGGCCCCGATCAGCTCGCACCCGCGCAGCAGGTCGTTCCCCAGGGTGACCTGGTCCTTCTTGCTGGCGGCGCCGACCAGGGCGTACTTGGTGGCGGTCGCGCGGACCAGCTGGGCCCCCGTCAAAAAGAGGTCGTAGGCCGTCCGGACGTTCTCGGGCAGGACCCGGTAGTGCGACAGGAAGGGCGGGTTGGCCTTGGCCTTGAGGTCCTTCTTGGCGTGGTCGATCAGGACGTTCAGGCCCAAGGCGACCGGGGCCTGGGCGTGGCCGGGCGTGGCCGCCTCGGGAAGCGGAAGCGGCGGCATGGTTCTGGACCCGTTTGCAGAGGATCTCCGGGGGGGGAGGGAAACGAAAACGAAAACCAAAACGAAAAGGCCGGGCCGATGGGTTTGCCACTGGATCGGGCGGGGAACGGGGGATCCGGTGCGGTTTGATTTGGTGCGGTGGAGAATTGCAGGGATTCTCGGTGGTTTCTCTTCGAATGCCGACCAGGGTAAGGAGTGGAGAGCACGGTACCGTACGGTATGAAATGAACCCTGGGCGATGATTCCAGATGTGTGTTTCGGTTCCACATTTTTTTCGATCCTCGTACCGTACGAAGTCTTCCGGTCCCTCGCGTCGCATCGCCTCGACTCCACCGGAATTGACGGAACCCAAGTATTCGGTCAGTCGTGAACCTGAAAGTGGTTATGAGCCTATTTCAATTCAATCCGGAACGAACGATTCGTGACTAAAAATCGACACAAAACAATGAGAATTCCCGTGAAACCTGCCAATGCCCGCAACTCCGATTTTTGATTTTTGAAATCCTTCGATCATTTCCTTGTCCTCAACGTAGAGTAGCACTAGTGAAACGACGGTACAGTACTTGCGGTGCCGTACTACGATATTGTAGGGGTTCCCCATGGACAATTCTGCACAACAGGCTTCAAGGCCTTGATGCAAAGGACGAACACAGAAAACGACACCCCGTGTTTATCGAAACAAACGCCGGAGGATTTCCAACACCCTGTGTCGCACCCTCTTCTAGCACCGCTTCGAAACGGTACGAGGCAGAGCGAGAGAGAGGCAGCAAGAACAGAAGCACAGCACAGCACAGCACAGCACACAGTCGTAGGGTGCCGCAGCAGCCGCTGGGAATCTCCGGAACCCTTCTTCCGAAGCGCCCCTGCACCGCACCGCACCGCACTTCCCGCCACCATGCTGCGGAGCCTCCTGGGGGGGGCGGCGGCCGTTGCCGGGGATCCCGGCGGAGCGTCGCGGAGCCACGCCGGGCCGGAAGCCGGGAAGCGGCCCGATCCGCAGCGAGACAGCGAACGGGGGGGCCTTCCTTCCCCGGGGGCCTCCGCGGGCCACCCGGCTTCCGGGGACGAAGCGGTCGACGAGGACGAGCTGGCGGGGAGCCTGCTGGTCCAGTTCCCCACCTACGGGACCCAGAGCCAGGCCCTGAGCAACCATAGCTCGACCCAGTGGCAGGAAAAGACCGCGGACTGGCTGCTGGGCGGGACCTCGAGCATTCCCACGCCGAAGCAGCAGCTCCAGCGGCAGCAGCAGATGCAGCAGCAGCAACAGCAGCAACAACAACAGCAACAGCAACAGGCGAACGGAGCCAGCAGCAACAGCAACAACAACAGCAGCAGCAACAGCAGCAACAACAACAGCAACAGCAACAGGCGAACGGAGCCAGCAGCAACAGCAACAACAACAGCGGCAACCACAACCACGGCAGCAACAAGTTGCCAACGGTGTTGGAACACAGTGCCAGCGATCATTTCGAAGAAGCCGGCTACAAGACCCACCACGCAAGCAATGCCTCGCGCGAGCAGCACAAGCTCGTGAATTCTCGAGACTGGTCGATCGACGAGCAGCTCCTGTGGAAGTCCCACAAATTCCGTGCATCCGGCGATGCCTTCGGGGAAACGGCTGCAAGTCCAAATCCAAATCCAGCCCTCGAGCTGTTGCCACCGAGGGAACGCGATGCGGCATACCAGAAACCGATCCTGGATGACCCGTCGAGGGATTTCCTGGCTGCCTATTACTACCACGTCGGGGTCATGCCAAGGGCACAAGGCCGAGCGAAAGAGACGAGACGGATGTACCTCCACAAGAACGACGGCGGGGGCAATGCGCTGCAGAAGCAGCTGCAGCTCCAGGGCCTGATCAAAAAGCATTCTTCGCCCTACCACGTCAACAACGATATCCAAAAAGACGTTTCGTTCCTCGGAGGGATGGCGGCCCTGCCCAACATTCTCGAGGAAAAGGAAGCCGAGGGCGGCGATCACACGGACGTCGTCCGCTACCGTCCGTACCACGCCTCTGTGCCGTCCGGGGGGGCCGGCACCGGCAAGGAGGGCGGCGTTTGCCCCGTGGCGTCCCCATCCGGGGTCACCAGCATCGCCGAGGTCGCCTGGATGCCGGACCGCCTGTGCAAGATATGCTATTCGTGCGACGCACCCTTTACGGTCTTTCGGCGCCGGCACCACTGCCGCATATGCGGCCAGGTCTTTTGCAACACCTGCTCCGGCTACTTTGTTCCCGCGTCGTCGACGGCCCCCTCGTCGTCGTCGTCGTCGTCGCAGAAGCTCCTGCCGGCGTCGCCCGAGTCTCCCCAGAGATATTCGAGCTACGAAATCGGCGGTCCCGGATCCACCACGCCCTCGAGGCCCACCGTTTCGTCCCAGTCGTCCCCCCTGGCGTCCTTTGGTCCCGGTGGAAGCAAAGACGGCAGCGGCACCACGAACAGCAAGATCACCATACGGACCTGCAAGATGTGCTTCGACCAGGTGACGGCCCGCCAGGAAAAACAAAAGAAACTCGACGCGGCGGACGAGGACCGGAAGCGGCAGCTAACTAAGGGACCCAAGAGCACCACCACCACCACCAGCGTCGATACCATTGCCAACGCGAACCAGCACGGCGGCGTCAAGATCACGGTGCAGTCCTCGGATTCCGAAACCATTTCGTCTCGCTTGCAAGACCTGCGAATAAACGGAATCGACGGTTTGCTGATGGGAGACAAGGATCCCGGGGCAACGGACAAGGCCTCGCCCTTTCTGGCTTCGAAACGCCAGACGAGCCATTCGTCCTCGACGTCGTCCCTCGCCAACATGGATCGATCGAGTGCGGTGGAAGAAGGAAACCGCCACCTGGGCTCGGTCGCGGCCAGCCACCTGGAACAAATGACGGCGTCACTGCTGGAGTCGGACGCGCCCATACTCTGGAACACCCTCTGCGACGAGCGGGCGGCCCTCGGCGGGGACGGTCCGACATCCAGGGCCGACGCCGAGAGACGCTTTCGCTCCCGGTGGGTCAACAAGCTGATGAGCCTGGCCACGCGGTGCTGCGCGACGGTCGATACCAACATCAAGCGCGGAGACATGCTAGACGTTCGGCCCTACGTGAAGATCAAAGGTACGTACTTCTATTTCATTTCTCGACCATTTCGGTTGGCATCGTTCGCATCGTTCGTTGTTGGCCGTGCTTTTGAACCCCTGCCTGTTTTTGGAATCCAGAAAGGCTTGTCTGGCGTGCCGCCGATCTCACCTCGCCTCCGTTCTCGACGGTTTGGACCTTCTCCTCGATTCCCAACCAGTGATTCCCGGTGGATCCTGCGACGATTGTGCCTACATCAGTGGGATTGCTTTCAGAAAGACCGGAACGAGCAAGCAAATGCCCCGGGAAATAATAAATCCAAAGATCATGGTAAGTTGTGGATCGAATTCTTTGCCATCTCTGCCCTCTGGTTTGCAATCCAACAAGTTCCAACACGGTTTCTTTCCATCGCTTTCATCGGTTCAAAGTTGTTGAGCGGTGGCATTGAATTTACACGGACCGCCCGGATAGCTTCGCTGGACACGTTGTTGGAACAAGAAGACAAGTACATCGAAATATTGGTCGGCAAGATCCTGAAGCTCGAACCGGACGTTTTAATGGTAGGAAAGGGAGTTAGTCGCAGAGCCCAGGATTTGCTCATAGAAAACAACGTGCAACTTTTACAGCAGGTGAAAGCGTCGCTCCTGAACCGAATCTCGCGACAAACCGGTGCCACAATCATTAGCAGCACCGATCACATCATGAATCAATTCGGAGCCCATGTCCTTGGGAAGTGTCACCGATTTCGCTTCATTGTTGCGCGCGACAACGAATCCTGGGTCAGCGGACCCTCGGGTGCGGTTTCGAACGGACAGCACCACATCCAAACACTGCTGGAAAACGAGAAACTCAGCAACCACGAACGACAAGCAGCCCTTGCTGCAAAAATGCTGGGAGAGGATATTCTAGATGGATCGGAAGCAATCCGAAGCGGGCTTGCCAAACGTGGCGTTACGCAGACGTATGCCTTGCTAGAGGGCTGTCCAAAACAGCTCGGATGCACGGTTGTTTTGAGGGGGGCGAACAAGGCTGCGTTGAAACAGATCAAAAACGTCTTTCGATTTCTTGTGGGCGCCGCTTACAACGTAAAGCTGGAGATGTCGTACCTGAAAGAACGGTGTGCACGGTTGCCCCCGGACTACAAGGTGGAGAAAAAGAACCTCTTCAGTTCTTCGTTCTGTGTGGATTACGGCACTCCTCCCAACAGCCGCAAAGTTCGACCGTGGAACGGCGGAACAAACAACGAAGGCATACAGCGTTCCATATCGGGGCAGATCACCGCTTTTGATCACCAATCGATTCTCATCACGTCAGTCTGGATGACTGACAAAACTCAGTGTTGCCCGGCCGAAGTAAAGGGAATATGTTACTATTCCGTACAAGACGTCTCGCTCGGTCAGTTTCTAAGGGATTCGTGCTTCAATCTCTCGCTAAAATGTCAAAATCCGAGCTGCAAGAAGTCTGTGCTCGATCATTCGTTATCGTTCGTTCACAATGATGGATTGATAAACATAACTGTAGATCACATGGACGAACCTCTCCCGCCAGCACCAGTCGATTCTACTCAAACGAACGATAGCTCGAAGCATGCCGATGACGATTCCGAAGAACTAGACGATAGTCCTATTGCCACTTGGACTTATTGTAACGAATGTGGGAAGGTTGTCACGCCCTTAACCTGGCTCTCTGAAAATACTTGGAAGTATTCTTTTGGAAAATTTCTTGAATCATTCTTCTACAACAGAGACCTGATCATGAACTCACCACAGAGCGATTGCGCGTGCAATCTCCAAGAATCCACAACTTTGTTCTTCGGATGTGGCCGTCTCGCAGCAAAATTCACTTATGAAAGAATTCGACCTTTTGGTGTTTTTGTCAGAAAGTCTCTACCCATTGATACTACGTTTCACCGTGCGAGGGCTCAGCACCATTTGGAAAAGATTTCCATTTCGTCGAGCTCTCTCTTTGTTAAATTTGACAAACATATTGAAAAAGTGGCAAGAGAAGCTCGGTCAGTGCAACGAATTTCAGACAATCAAAACCTGCAAACCGTTATCAGTGAGCTCAGTAGAATTAGCAACGAAGTAGATCATGCAGCAAAAACCCTTCAGGAGAAAATTGCGTCTGTTTCCGCGAAATGTTTGAACGAACACGGTGGTATTGTTAATGATGCAGCTCTCTTTCGATTTCCATGGCATGCAAGGCGTTTCCTTTTCATGCTGACATCAGCCTGGAACGAGAAGTTAAGTGCCGCGGGACAGGCGATTGTTGCGATGAAAAAATTATCTTCAGTTTCACAACGCAACGACAGTGGAATGGGGTCGAATGTACCTGCAATTGTGGCTGGTGATCAGAATACCGAAGAGTTGAACGAAGGGATGAGAAGACTCCGTCAACTCCACGAAGTGTACTCTCGGTACAATCTAACGGATATTCACACCGTCTTGCCTACGATACCCGGGAACACAGACCAGAAGGTTGTAGAAACTGAGTTTGATGATGATTTTGAAGATCCAGAAGGCGCCATCGACTTTTCAGCTGAAGTTGATGCTGATGTCTTGGCTTCCAGACGACGTCTTTACAGCGCAAATGTTCTTCCCCAGACAACTGACTCTTCGCGACTAGGAGTAAAGGCTTTGGCGAGACGGGAACAGGATAGAACACCAAATTCGCAAATAAAGCAAACTCCTGGAGCTACTGTAAAGTCCGCCATCACTCGTTTCTTCCAGCGTGGAGGTAGAGAACGAGATCCATATGTTGTGGATCTGGGTTTATTTCACGACGGTCGACCGAGACTTGAGCCTGGTGTTAATGGCATCGTTGTACCTGTTATTGACGAACAACTATCCACTGTCATCGCATATTCCCTTTCATCCAAAGAATACGACAATCAGTTCCAAAATTATTCAAAGGTAGAAAATGCGAGTCCTGAAACTTCAAGCGATGTGGGCACACTACCAAATGTACCTCCCAAATCAGTTTCGGATGGAAATCATCGAAATCCACCGAGTGATTCTCAAGAAAATCAACCCAGGGGACAGACACCGTCTAATACACCCAGCTCGTCTGGAAAGAAAGATATAGAAAGGAGAATGTTAGTGAGAAACAAGTCCCATATTAAACATACTTTCCGCGATCTTGACGAAAAGGGACAGAACCTGTGCAAGTTCGTTTGTACGACATATTGGGCGACTCAATTTCATGCCGTTCGTGAGGCCTTCTTATCGCAAGGCAGTAGTTCCAAAGATTCCACGAATGATTCTGCTTTTGGCATACAATCTGGCTTGGATATCGAGAAGTCGTATATTTTGAGTTTGTCCTCTGCCTATTCATGGGCTGCAAGTGGAGGGAAAAGTGGGGCAAGCTTCGCACGCACTGCTGATGATCGTTTTGTTATCAAGTGCATTTCACGAACAGAACTTCAAATGTTTTTAGATTGCGCTCCAGCGTACTTTGAATACCTGAGCAAGGCGTTTTTCCACGGTTTGTATGTACTCAATCAAAATTTCGGACTTCAATCGATTTGCTTTGACTGTAAACTCATACTAACTCATGGTATATTTCTCTCTTTTCGAATAGACCAACTGTCCTTTGCAAGATCGTGGGTGTTTATCAGATTGGTTATCACAACCGAGTAACTGGCAAAAGGAGTATGGAACAAGTGGCTGTGATGCAGGTGAGTTTCGCTTGTCATGTTTGTTTCGCTTTTGCATGCATACAGAATCAACGATTGCCCAAACCAGCTGTCGCAAAATCCATCTATCTTGCTTCTCCTTTGCGCAGAATATATTTTATAACAAGAAAATAACGAAGACGTTTGACCTGAAAGGTTCGCTTCGAGGTCGTTTTGCAGCTCAAATGAAAAATAATTATGAGGAACATAGCAGTCCCAATATTTCGAACAACGTGGGTGGACACAGCGCTGACTCTGCAAGCGGGCACCGGAAACATTCTTCAGAGTCTGGTTATGAGGTGGGTGGAAGAAGTGCTGTCGAGGATTACTTAAATGGCAATGATCGGGAAGATGGTATAGATAGTAAGAATTCTAGAAAAGATGGTCCTGATGCTCCACGAACGCTCTTGGATGGGGACTTTTTAGAAACGACTCATGGCCGACCTATGCCGATGCATGATCGTGCCAAAGAAGTCTTCCACATGAGCATTTTGAACGACACGCTGTTTCTCTCCATCATAAATGTCCTTGACTATTCCATTTTGGTGGGTATTGACGAAGAAAAAATGGAATTAGTGGTAGGAATAATTGATTTTATGAGGCAGTATGACATATTGAAACAAATGGAACGTGTTGGTAAATCTTTACCGATGGTGGTGGGGAGTGAAGCTCCAACCATTATTCAGCCACCCCTGTACAAGGCACGTTTCACAAATGCAATGGAACGGTATTTCATGACGGTTCCGAGCAAGTGGACCACTATATAAACTTAATCCTGAAGAAGTATTCCGCACTTGATCCTGTAAAACTATTCTGCACTATCTTTAATAATAGTTTGCTAAGCCACCACTAGCAACACAAAGAAAGACAATTTCTTGTTCAGCTTTGGTCTCATACTGGAGAGGGCTATTATTGTGTTAATAAAATTGTATTATGCACCAGGACATTAATGGCATAAGACATTATAAATAAAATTTCATTAAGACATTCATGTGCCCAAAGAAGTTCAATTACCCTGTCGTCACCCACTATTAAAAAGTACTACCCACATGTTTTGCAATAGGTAACACTGGTGGATGGATGAGAAATTGTCCTTGCCTCCTGATATGTTAGGTGTTGTGATCTTTCAGAGCAATGTTTGATAGCAGCATCTTGATTAATGAGAACTTATGTTAGCTCATAGTGGAGCTGTGAAGTCATGTGAGACCAAGGATGCTACTGGTGGTACTAGTATGAACAAGGGAATTGTTAGGATAAAAAATAACACAAGTTTATTGTCAGGGAAACAAAAGTTGTGAGTGGACGGCTGAAGATATTCAATATAGACCTACTGAACATTTTCCTCTGCTATACATGGACCAGACAGAGACAGCAGTGTACTTGTTGGAAACATGGTTCATGCTTTAGGGCCATCCTCCTCAATGCCAACAAGCCATATGACTACTAGAACCAGAGACAATATTAAAGCTAGAATTATCACTTCTTCGTGCTGGGAGAAGGTTTCTTCTACAATTTGCCATGAAGGACAGCACCCCTGGAGGAACAGGACTGGTAATACCCTATGGTACTCACAGATGTACTTTTAAGGTATGCTGAAATTATTCAAAGTATTGTTGTCTCTTTTGAGACAGCATAAGTCATTAAATTCATACTTCCATTGTTTGAGAACTGTAGCACCAGTGTGGAGGAGGATGCCATTCCAAAACTTTGTGACGAGGACATACTTGTCAAGGTAACAGATAGCAGTACAAGCACAATTAGTACAGCATCATTCTTTCCTCAGCACTGTTTCTTGTGCTAAGCCAAAACTATGACAACAAGCCAAAGTGGAAAATTGAAAAACCTTTATCAAAAACTGCTGAAAATTCTCAGGATTGTTGTAGCACTTTCAATGCAGGAAGGCCAAAAGATGCTATTGAACAAGTTACTCAATAACTTGAGAGGTGGGAACCAACTGTTCTCACCAAACTAATGAAAATAGTGTTACTCCTAGTTTGTTAGGAGAAGAACTCCAGGCAGAATCTGTTGACAACATGGATATGATATATGATCCAGGTTAGATTCAGTTTACAGACTGATATACTAGTCAAGTGCAAATTGTGGACACTTCAGTATCATAGACTGGTGTGGTTCCTGTAAGTGCAGGCAAACAGTACTGAAAACACCTAAAGTACCAAATAATATTACTAACACAACAAGAACTATTCACAAAATACAGGATAGAGATCTTTGGAAAATTTCTTGTTTCAACCTGGTCTTACAGAAGAAGAAGAAGCAATCATTGGATTTATGTTGTTGTGCCTTATACTACTAGAGTTAGAACTTCCAGTGCTGGCCTAGCTAGTTTTGACAAGAACAGCTCCTCTCTTCACAAAAAACAACAATGCCAACAACATCCAACATATACAACAGATTAATGGATTTCATTCCTGTTTTAGAAACAACAAATAGCCACAGTGGTTTTCTTCATTCATTTCTACTAAATTCTTTTCAATTTTCCATCTATGCACTCACTCAGTTTATTAGTACATTGGTAGTATTGTAATTCATACATCCCTATCATCCCTGAAATATATTATGAATATATTTTGATTAATATAAATAATACTATCACATAAAACATCACTACTACCTAAACCTGATGGTTGAAGTTACTACAATACTCTTTGCATACAACAAATTGCAACTTTTGCAACCATGTCTTGACATTTTCATACTACTACTAGTGCTAATCCCTGGCAACTTCCTCAATCTCCTCACTGATGAGTTAGGATACCTATGCTTTGCTTCTTCTACACAGACAACAGGATAGTTCTTCTTCACTCCTTCATACTTTCTACTGCATATTTCTTCCTGTGGCTTTGAAGTTATCTTTCCACCATGAGCAATGGCAATGCTGGTAATTTTGTTCACAGCACCACAGAAGAAACAAATCCCACAATCACAAGGGTGGTAATTTCCATTCTTTGAAGTCTTTGGCATCCACTCCAGCCTATAACCTTCATCAGCATATGGAGCTTTCCAGTCCAATCTTCAAACACATACCAGTTGGACTCATTTGCTATCAGCTGAAAAGATTTTTTCATCAAACAAGAACAAGAACAAATGTGCCAACCCTTCTACCTTAGCCATCCATTGTATTCCTTACTACAGTACTGGTGGGACCTGGGGCTGCACATCCTCCAGGTGATGTATAGTACTGAGCATTTGGGGGAGGAGACCACTCCTCTGCTGCATCATCACAAAACTTCTTGCCATTCCATGCCACCATGACACCAATGCAAGCTTTGTTGACAGTATTTGACTGTTGCTAGTCCTATCCTCAAATGAAACCCAAACAACTCTTCCTTGTTGGAGATAATCATGTATGATACTTCCAGCAGTCTAGAACTACTAGTACCCCTAGACACAGCTGATCTCTCCTCTTGGGTGGACTTGGATCATTGCTGGTGTCTTGTAGTTGTTCAAAGAATTGCACAACATTTCTGACACAAGGAGATTGATGCTGAGTGAAATTGTTATTGCATCCTTCTTCATAGTCATTGTTCTTGTGTGCTTTTCATCACCATCTAGTAGTAGTAAAGACATGCATGTACCAGCAGCAGGAGGAACTTTAGTGGGACTCATGTGAATTGAGGAGTCCTGCTAGAAAAGATGTTCCAATTCATCCTGCTCTAGATCAGATGAATCAGAGAGGTCACAGTCAAGGAGTTCTTGAATTTTGTTGTCAAAGGGAGCACCATTGTAGTACTAGTAGTAGTAAGGGACATCAGAAAGATTCCCAAGAGAACCATTACTAGTAGTATCACCACTGAAAACACTGCTGTTATCTTGGGAGGGGGATCCTACTGCAAGGGTGCAGGCCACCATCACTGTTGTCAGATTGGTCTGCATCACTACCAGCTACCATATGAACAATTGTCATCACCATCAGAAAAAGAATCATCATCGTTGTCCATTATGGTGGTGATATGATTATTTTATGTTCTTGGTAAATATGATGGTTTGGGAGATAGTTAATAATCTGGTTTGTAGTGTTTTATATTTTCTTGCTTGGATATTACAAGATGCACAAAATTACGTGTACTTTTTAAGTGTATGAATAATGAAATTATAAGATTAAAGATTATCATGCGAATGTGCTAGATTTCCAAAGTTCTGATTAGATCCTTATGTAGATTCCAGTACTGAATCTCCATGAGGGTTCTTCTATTCCAGACTTGTGACATCTTTATTCTTTGCAACGTCACCGTACCTCGTATATCTTGGACCTCTTGGAATCCTCGGTACGATGGATCATATGATGTGTATATATGAATATTACCTTATGATGTGTAGGTAGGGATGGTATGTCCAACCATAGTATCGATTCAGCATCGTACGTACGTATAGTACTTCCAACACTGTATGTATGTATACTTCAATACTGTACATACTTATACTTTCAATACAGTACGTAGGTATCCGTTGCACAAGGAGAGAAATGAATGAGCAGAAAAGGTGTTTTATACAAAGTAATTGTTTAAAACTTTTTTTGTATTTCAGTTTTATTTTGTGTAGGATTTGTACTGTAGTCTACACAGGTGAAAATCATGAAACTGCAAAAAAAAATTCCAAAAATTTGGGCGGAGACGGGAGAAAGTTGAAAAATTTTAATTTTAATTTACCAGTGGTCCAAAATATGAAGTAAGTGAAGTACTATGTAGGTACCCAGGTACGGTACCGCAACACAACTGTTCAAAACGCAAGAAAAGGGGATTTTATACGGAAGTTGGCATTTTCTTATGGTTAGGGATAATACTAAATTTGGTGGGAATCAAGCAATCTGATTGGCTAATTAGACAGATCGAAATATCGAAAAACCGAAACGAGGAGTCGAAGCAAATTACTTGTATGAGTAGTACGTACTGCATGTAGTAATAGTATGTAATCGGAGCAAAAAATCAAGCAAATACTCATTTTCGATATTTCGATCTGTCTAATTAGCCAATCATATTGATTGATTCCTACCGAATTTTAGTATTATCCCTAACCATAAGAAAACGCCAACTTTCAAATAAAATCCCCTCGCGAACAGATGTGGGGTATGGTACGGTACGAGTTTAACTTGAGTAAAATTACACCTAGAATTAAAGCAGGAATTTTGGCCCACTACTACTACTGTAACTTCTGCATACTAGTTCTAAGCCGCCAGAGCATCCTTAAGCATCCCAATGACCTGGATCACAAAGTAATTGTATTATCTTGGTCTGGGCGCTTAGTCTGGTGCTCTAAAGTTGGTTTTTGATAGAGTTCTGGCCTATTTTCTAACTAGCAGGCGCTCTTGTAAACCGGCCAATTTTGGCCATACCGGGTGTTAGTGGAGAATCGCCCCCCCCCCCTGGCCCCGTCACACAAACCGGATCTATGGTACTGCGCGTTTCACGCGGTTGACACCATCAAAGTTTCAGGGTCAACCCTTAGTCTTTCGTGATTGGATAATAGTTTACAAAATCCCC